>JAFLJL010014606.1:2500-60000 GCA_018398815.1 Conus ventricosus | reverse complement strand
ATTTGTTTTTGTTGCTGTTTGCATTGTACCGTTTGCATTTGCTCTATTTGCATTTGTTGCTATTTGCATTGTTGTTGCTATTGCATTCGTTGCTATTTGTATTGTTGCTTTTGCATCTGTTATTATTTCCATTTGTTGCTAATTTGCATTGCTTTGTTGCATTTTGGACTTTCGCATTTCATAGTATGCTTTTGTATATTTGCATTTGTGACCATTTCGCATTTTAGTAATGCTTTGTGACATTCGCATTTATAGTAATGCTTTTGTGACTTTTGCATTGTGTACTATTCGCATTTTAGTATGCTTTTGACTATTCGCATTTAGTAATGCTTTTGTGACTATTCGCATTTATAGTAATGCGTTTGTGACTTCCATTATAGTAATCTTTTGTGACTATTTGCATTTGTGATATTGCATTTATATATGCATTTGTGACTATTCGCATTTATAGTAATGCTTTGTGACTATTCGATATAGTAATGCATTTGTGACTATTCGCATTATAGTAATGCTTTGTGATTATTCGCATTTATAGTAATGCTTTGTGGACTATTCGCATTTATAGTATGTTTGTGACATTGCATTTGTGTACTATTTGCATTTGTACCTACATGCATTCCGTTCACCTAGATTTGGATCATCGTCGTCGTCTCCTCCTCCCCCCCCCCCCCCCTTCCTTATCATCATTATCATCGTCGTCATCGTCGTCTTCATCATTACTATCATCATCATCATCTCATCATCATCATCATCATCATCATCATCACACACACCACCACCACCACCACCACCACCAGCATCCTCATCATCCTCATCCTCATCTATCACCATCCTCATTCTCATCCTCACCCCATCCTTATCCTCTTCCTCATCATAACAACAAAGATCATCACTGTCAATTGCTCAATGCCCCATGGCATAAGCTCAAAGCGCACCAACCACAGAAACACTAAACAATTCGAAACGCTCGTGTCAACAGAAGTCTTCGTCTTGTGTTGCATTCAGCAAAAATCTGTCGATTTGAAATAAACAAACAGACGAGTCAAAACTAAACACGGGAATAACACCGACAGCCGACATTAAACTGGCGACGCATTTGCTTGATTCTGAAATCCTACCATAACTTCCCCTAAACCCTCTCCCTTCTCACTCTGTCCATCAATAGCATACGCGCATCTCCTTATTGCCTAATAGAACAATACGGATGAATCAGAAACACAACTTTGGAAACTGATTTATAAGGCTCTTCCCAAAACGTATACAAACATATCACAAGAAAAAAGCACGACGTGTTTCGACCTCTTAGGTCTCCTTCAGAAAAAAAATATACACCACTCAGGACAACGTAAATGAACCAGCAATCATTTATCTTCATCCAATTCTGCGCGAGATGGGCGTTGATCGAATGAGATGAAGCTAAGTGATTGCTCGTTCATTTTCCTTGTCCTGAGTGTTTTGTATCTTGCCTGAAGAAGACCTAAGAGGTTGAAACGCGTCGTGTTTTGTCTTGTGATTCCTTTGTCTACGTTTTGGGGGCGGAGCCTTCTAAATCGATTTTCAGCTTTGTTTAGATTTCAGCCTGCTGTCGCCATACTTTGCAACCAGACATACAACTTTGTTTCTGGGCGTACTTTTGTTTCTGTTCGTCTCCTGTCAATATTGTAGAATTGGTTTGTGTCTAACACGTCTTCTTGACCGTCATGGTCATGGGTGCTTTCTTCTTCTTCTTCTTCTTCTTCTTCTTCTTCTTCTTCTTCTTCTTCCAAAATGCCAGCTCCACCCACACCCACACCCCCGTCTCCACTTCCTACGACTTGGTCCCCTCCCCCTCTCCTGCCCCCCTGCATTCCAGCACACACACACACACACACACACACACACACACACACACACACACACACACACACACACACACACGCGCGCGCGCGCGCGCGCGCGCGCACGCACGCACGAAACACACACACACACACACACACACACACAACACACACAGAGCACACACACACACACACACACACACACACACACACACACACACACACACACCACACACACACACACACACACACACACACACACACACACACACACACACACACACACACACACACACACACACACACACACACACACACACACACACACACACACCAAACACACACACACACACACACACACACACACACACACACACACACACACACACACACACGCACGCACCACGCACGCACGCACGCACGCACGCACGCACGCACGCACGCACGCACACACACACACACACACACACACACACACACACACAAGACGAGAATCATTGCGGACGATCCAGTCCCTTCAATTTGTTCCTACCCTTTCAGGAAAAAAAGCAACTCCTCTCCGGTATGCCCTCCTCTTCCCCCCTCCCCTCCCCCCTCCAGACCTTCACATTCTCTTCCAAAAACAAGCCCTTCTCCACCCCCACCCCCACCCCTCCTCCACCCCATTCCCCGCTCCATTCTTTTCTGTCATCCTACGGTGCTGCCCAAACGCCCAAATACTCCCCCCCCCCCCACCCCCACCCCCACCCCACCCCCCGCTCCTCACTCCCCTCAACTCTCCGCTCTTTGCTCTCCTCTCCATCGGCAAAAGCTCCACACTATCCATTGGCTTCAGCGTGGCAGCGAGTCTCTCTCTCCATTGGCTTCAGCGTGGCAGCGAGTCTCTCTCTCCATTGGCTTCAGCGTGGCAGCGAGTCTCTCTCTCCATTGGCTTCAGCGTGGCAGCGAGTCTCTCTCTCCATTGGCTTCAGCGTGGCAGCGGTAGGTCCTCTCTCTCTCCATTGGCTTCAGCGTGGCAGCGAGTCTCTCTCTCCTTTGGCTTCAGCGTGGCAGCGAGTCTCTCTCTCCATTGGCTTCAGCGTGGCAGCGAGTCTCTCTCTCCATTGGCTTCAGCGTGGCAGCGAGTCTCTCTCTCCATTGGCTTCAGCGTGGCAGCGAGTCTCTCTCTCCATTGGCTTCAGCGTGGCAGCGAGTCTCTCTCTCCATTGGCTTCAGCGTGGCAGCGAGTCTCTCTCTCCATTGGCTTCAGCGTGGCAGCGAGTCTCTCTCTCCATTGGCTTCAGCGTGGCAGCGATTCTCTCTCTCCATTGGCTTCAGCGTGGCAGCGAGTCTCTCTCTCCATTGGCTTCAGCGTGGCAGCGAGTCTCTCTCTCCATTGGCTTCAGCGTGGCAGCGAGTCTCTCTCTCCATTGGCTTCAGCGTGGCAGCGAGTCTCTCTCTCCATTTTCTTCAGCGTGGCAGCGAATCTCTCTCTCCCTTGTGTCTATGTTTGATTTGAAACAGTTACTGCAGAATGGAAAAAAACATGATGTCGACGACGATCATGATGTCGACGACGATCATGATGTCGACGACGATCATGATGTCGACGACGATCATGATGTCGACGGACGACTCATGATGTCGACGACGACGACGACGATCATGATGTCGACGACGACGACGACGATCATGATGTCGACGACGACGACGACGATCATGATGTCGACGACGACGACGACGATCATGATGTCGCGACGACGACGACGACGATCATGATGTCGACGACGACGACGACGATCATGATGTCGACGACGACGACGACGATCATGATGTCGACGACGACGACGACGATCATGATGTCGACGACGACGACGACGATCATGATGTCGACGACCACGACGACGATCATGATGTCGACGACCACGACGACGATCATGATGTCGACCACCCGACGACGATCATGATGTCGACGACCACGACGACGATCATGATGTCGACCACCACGACGACGATCATGATGTCGACGACCACGACGACGATCATGATGTCGACCACCACGACGACGATCATGATGTCGACCACCACGACGATGATCATGATGTCGACCACCACGACGACGATCATGATGTCGACCACCACGACGACGATCATGATGTCGACCACCACCACGACGATCATGATGTCGACCACCACCACGACGATCATGATGTCGACCACCACGACGACGATCATGATGTCGACCACCACCACGACGATCATGATGTCGACCACCACCACGACGATCATGATGTCGACCACCACGACGACGATCATGATGTCGACCACCACCACGACGACTGTCAACCTCGGTGTAATGTCGATGGAGGAAGGACTAGCGCACAGCCCCAAACACACTCACAGCTTGCTTACAATCTCATTCATATATCATGCATTCGTCACATCAAACCACTAGTAAAGTCTATAACTTTACTATACATGATCATAGAAAGAACATCAATGCATATAGAATCAACAAAATAAAACATTCTCTCTTTCCTTGAACTTCACAAAATCATTTATCTAAAACATCATTAACTAACCCGGTATAAATAGATTTCTTACTTTACCTGGCCAGTGATCTTAACTATTCACGAATCACTGTCTTTTCTTTTCTTTTCTTTTTTCTTTTCACTGTCACTTTCACAACACGACACAACCGCCGGCACTGGTGTTGGTCTGATGGCGCCTGGTCAGGTGAGACTGTGGCTTTGGTCTGTGGTTCTGCTGTGGCGAAGTGACGCTGCCAGGTATGAGGTCGAACCCCCGTTAGGGTAGAACAGTGACTATCAACATCGATCTGTTCTCCTTTCTTTCTTCCTGCATTAACGCATTGCACTCCTCTCCTCTCTCTCTCTCTTCTAGTCTGCTCTTATCAAATGGACATGGTTTTCTTTTCTTTTCTTTTTTTTTCTTTTCTTCTTTTCTTTTCATAAATTAGCAACTCTTTCTCTCTCCCCCACATCTCTCCTCAGTCCTTCCTCTGCAACTATCTCATGCTAATCTCTCAACTGTTCTCTTCTCTCCTCATCTCTCTTCTCTCTCTGCCCTTCTCTCCTGCAAGCTCCACTCCGAACCTCTCTCTCCCTCTCTCTCTGTTCGTTCTTCCCTCGTTCCCTCCTCTCTTCATCTCTCTGCTGCCTTTTCCCTCGTGCAGAGACTACGCCTAAAACCTCCTCATCTCTCGACTCTGTTCGTTCTCATCTCCCTGCCTTCCTGTAGGCGAGAGCCTACTCTCCCGAACTCCTCTCTCTCTCTCTCTGTCTGTTCGTTTCCTCCTTCCTCTCTCTCTCTCACTCACACATTCCTTTATGCTCTAACCCGTGTCCAAGGCCAGTACCATTGGTCAGTATTTTTACCCTTGATCCCCGAAGTTGTCTCCCTCTAATTCCATTGGACGTTCAAATCATGACAGTCCCGTCTACAACGCCTTACTCTCTGTGGTGGTCAATTGGTCATTTAATTGATTAGCTAGATTTTCACCCCCACCACACACTACCTTCCCCCCTTCCCTACTTCACTGGCGCGGTGTGGCTTAAGTGGTGGACACTGGTCAATCTAAATTGGCCAGCTGAGTCGGGTCGGCACCACGACGTCCGAGTAACAATGGCGTTGGTTCCACAAAGTGGCTAGATGAGCTTGAGCTCGGCTCTGCGACTCGTCTCGCTAGACATCGAGGCGTCGGTCAAAGCTGCTTACCCGTATAGCCGGACAGACCGTCTTCCCTGAAGCCTCTCCGCTAAGCTAATTGGCCGGACCCGACCCATGGGCCCGTCTTTCTGACGCCTAGAATGTTTGAGTTTGGACTTAGGTCCGAACAAATTGACTTGGCGACTCCCCAAGTTAGTGTGTTCCCCCAAGTTAGGTTGTTCCCACCAATTAGGTTGTTTCATTTTTGTCCGTGACAATTTCCCCCTTGCAAAAGACCATGCTCCGCATTGTCTCAAAACAACGTACAAAAAGACAATAACCGAATTTGCTGACCCACAGCTACACGTGCAAAGTTTTTAAAATACTTTACAACCAACGGTTTATAAGTTATAAAATACATCATTAGTGAATACCACTCCAATGAGTTATCATTGACGTGCGCTCTGCGTTATTTCAATTCATTTTATAACGACCTGTGCGCACTTATGCAATCCCCCTACCTGCGGTTTTGCCACATCTTCTTTTCACAATTCTTATGAAAAGCACAATATAATATGATCACGATCCATGACACTTCACTGAGGAATCTCCATCCTCACTCATTGCAATTAATGCATTACTAACACAAGCGACTGTATGCTCCAAGCATAACTACATCCACATGAACAAGTCTCACAAAGAAAATAGAACAAGTCTCACACAAAAAAAAATATGAACCATAGCCAACTGGGAATGAACCCATATCCAATCAACATACTGGAATCAACACATATTATCAACAAAGCACCCTGGATATGACTGACTTCCTCTGAGTTGCAGCTTGCTAGACTACACGACTAAATAGTCAGCTCCGACATTCTGTCGACCGGGAATGTACTGCACTCGGTACCTGTAGGCTGCAGTGCCATTGCCCAACGCAGCACTCTGCTGTTTTTCAACTGCGCCTCCTGCAGGAATTTGAGTGGTTGATGATCCGTCTCGATCACGAACTCTTTCCCATACAAGTATTTGTGGAACTTCTGCACGGCCCACACGACAGCTAAACACTCCTTCTCCACCGTTGCGTACCCTTCTTCACACTTTGT
Organism: Conus ventricosus; assembly: GCA_018398815.1. NCBI lineage: Eukaryota > Metazoa > Mollusca > Gastropoda > Neogastropoda > Conidae > Conus > Conus ventricosus. The sequence continues at coordinate 53,429 of JAFLJL010014606.1, read as the reverse complement.
CAACTTCCTGCTAGCGTATCTCACAGGAAACTCGACTCCTTCATGCTCCTGCAACAATACTGCACCTATCCCACCACCTGATGCATCTGTCCGCAACAAAAATGGTTTGGACATATCTGGTAGCTTCAAGATGGGACGGGAACCTAGTCTCTCCAACACCGTCTGCAGTGCTTGCTCTGCAGCGTCTGACCACTCGACCACTGCCGGTTTCCCTGCCTTGACTAAATCACTGAGAGGACTCGTGATTGCAGCAAAATTTGGGACAAACTCCCTATAGAACCCAATAAAACCTAGCAGACTCCTGACTTCTGTTTTGGTCTTTGGTCTCTCTGAATTCATCATCTTCTCCACCTTTCCTCTTTCCGGCTGCTTTGTGTCGCCTCCGACAACAAAACCTAGGAACTCCTACTGTCTAGCCCTTCATACAGTGACACATCCCTGTATGACTCTTCTGGAAACTTAGGTAACAAAATCTCCCCTTCTTCTGCTGAGTCTCTTTCACCTCATCAATGATTGCTGCTGCGCCTATGTGCTGAGTCTCACCTCCTCTAACCTCCTGTTTCTCTCCACCTCTTGCCAACTCCCAAGACTTCACGAGCGAAGGGTCTTGTTCCTGCGCTGCCCTAAACTCATCAGGCGACACCATCTATACCCGACTTCCTTCCTGGAACAACTAACGTTATCAACCCTTTCCTCCTCTTGCTCCGTGTTTGAACTGCTGCCCCTGTAGCAGCCAACAACTCAGGATCCCCTGGATCCCTTGCACCTGGAATATTCCAATGATCAAATCGTGAAGGGGTTTCTCCATCACCAACGCAGACAACTCGCCTGAGAAGTAAGGGGTACGTACTTCTATCTTAGCAACTGGAAACTCCCTCACATGCCATCGATTAGAGTACAGGTCTGGATTTGCCCTGTCAAATCCCCTTTATCGACCAGCGTTGTTTCGTACTACCCCGCATGAACAACCAGTGTCTCGTAACACTTTCACCCTCTGCTGGCCAATCCACCCTTCTTCCACTGGTAACGAACCACTCAGCCTAGTGCCCTCCATCCCTGACACTGACTGCTGTCCAGTGCTAGCCATAGGCTGCACTCCACCCTCTTCAGACCTAATCCCTTTTGGTTCCACTGCAGGTCGTTTCCCTTGACGACCCTTATCCACCTCTTGCAAGGCTGCTGCCTTCTGGAACCTCATGCGACAATCCTAGCCACATGTCCCTTCTGTGACAAATGAAACACCTAATGACCTTTTGCCTTCCTTCTGCCCCACCACTGGGTTTGCAGACTTTGCAGAAACTCTCCTAGTCTCCTTGCACTCTCTCACCTGTGCCTAGCACCTGTTTCTCCGCACCTTAGTGCCCAAACGTGCCTCTCTATACACCTCTGCGAACTTCAACAACTCTCCTGCTGTCTCTGGCTGTCTCTCCTTTCAAATGTATGGTTAACTCAGGGCCGCAACCTGACAAAATCTGTTCCTTCATAACTAGCTCTTTCAATTCAGCGAACTCCTTCTTCGTAACCACTCAACTCTAACCATTTCTCAAAATAGTGATCTAGACGTGCACCAAACTGAGTGTACGTCTCACCGCTTGTAATTTAGCTGAACGAAATTTCTTTCTGAATCCTTCCTCTGTGAGGTCAAATCCCTTCATCAAAGATTCCTTCACAGCGCCGAAATCAGACTGTTGTTCTGCTGGTAACGCAGTGAAAATTTGTAATGCCTTACCCGTCAGTAACGCTGACAAAATGACTGCCCACTCTTCTGAAGGCCAACCCTGACTGGTCGCAACCGTTTCGAAACGACTGATGTATGCATCAATCGAATCGGTTCCTTCAGAGAATTTTGGCAACTTGGGTCGGGAGCATAGCTGCGCACAGAGTCACTGGAAAGTGAGCTACCATCCTCGGTGGTCTCCCTTTGTATTCTCACTTTCTCCAACTCTAATTGAACCTTTAATCTTTCCGTTTCCTGCGTTTCCCTAGCCTGATTATCATTAGCCTGAATCCTTAATCTTTCTGTTTCCTGCTTCATTCTTTCTGTTTCCTGCGCTTCCCTTATTCTTTCTGTTTCCTGCTTCATTCTTTCTGTTTCCTGCGCTTTTACTGCGATACGGCGTCTTTCCGCGCGTTCATCTCTTTCCATCTTTTGTTGGTTTTCAACGAATGCACGCAACTCATCTCCTGAGTAACCTAGATCACGAGCGACGCTCACAAGTTGTTCAATAGGGTGTTTCTTTTCTTCCGCCATTGTATCTTTTTTTTTTTTTTTTTTTTTTTTTTTTTTTTTTTTTTGAACAAGATTTTATAACTACGACAGCCAAACTGGTGGTTACCGACACGAGTGACGTAATAGCACAATCCTATGTATGAATGATATTAGCTTGTGACAACGTAGTTAGTTTTTATAGACGCACCAAGCGCCTGACCCAAGCAATAGAGCGAATTATTAGGCCAATCTGTGCGAATAAGTACTCTGGGCTGAAATGCCAACCTAGTATTAACTATCTTTGGAAGCAAATGCCAAGCCTAATATTTAACATCTTGGGACAAACAGTAAGACAATACCCCTTGTCCTTAGGATTACCATACTTGAATACCATCCCACCAGCTTCCTCTCGAGAAGATTGAACAATATAAAACATGGGTACCAGAATATCCTGGCATAATGCTCGCCAATAAATTGTCAACCTCGTTAATGTCGATGGAGGAAGGACAGCCGCACAGCCCAAACAACTCTCAACAGCTTGCTTAACAATCTCAATACATATATCATTCATTCGTCACATCAATACCACTAGTAAAAGTCCTATAACTTTACTATACATGATCATAAGAAAGGAACATCAAGCATATAGAATCAAAACAAAATAAAACATTCCTCTTTTCCATGCAACTTCACAAAATCATTAATCTAAAAACAAACATTAACTAACGCCTCGGGTATAAATAGAATTCCTACTTTACGCCCTGGCCAAGGTGATCTTAACTATTCACGAATTCACTGTCTTTTCTTTTCTTTCTTTCTTTTTCTTTTCACTGTCCCCCCCCCAACCCTTTCATCACAACACGAACACAACGCCGGCACTGGTGTTGGTCTGATGGCGCCTGGTCAGGAGAGACTGTTGGCGATGTCTGTGTTCTCTTGGCGAAGTACGTTCTGCCAGGTAGAGGTCGAACCCCCGTTATAGGGGTAGAAACAAGTGACTATCAACATCGATCAGTTTCCTCCTTTCCTATCTATCTTTTTCCTGCAATAACCATTGCACTCCTCACTCTCCCCTCTCTCCCCTCGCACTCTCATCTCTCTCTCTCACCTTCTATCTGCTCTTATCCTTCTCTATCAAAGGACATGGTTGCTTTTCTTTTCTTTTTTTTATTTTCCTTTCTTTTTCTTTTCTTCTACATAAATTAGCAACGCTTTCCTCCTCCCGCTCCAAATCTTCTCCTCATCCCTTCCTCTGCAACTATCCTCTTGCTAAACTCTCACTTGGTTCTCATTCATCTCCTCGATCTCTCTCTCTCGGACAGGCCCTTCTCCTCCCACGCACCTGCAGAGCACCCACTCCGAACTCTCTCACTCCCTCCCTCTTCTGTTCGTTCTTCTGTCCCCTCGTTCTCTTCTCTCGCTCTACTTCATCTCTCGCTCTTGCTCTCTTCATCTCTCCTGACTCTGCCTTTTCGTCGAGCCAGAGACAACGCCTAAAACCCTCCTCATCCTATGCACTCCTGACTTTCTGTTCGTACTCATGCTCCCCTGCCTTTCCTGTAGGCGAGAGCCTACTCTCTCATCTCCAACCTCCCGAACTCCACTGCTCTCTCACTCTGTCTGTTCGTTTTTCTCCCTCCTTCATCCTCTCTCCTATCACTTCACACAATCCTTTATGCTTCTAACCCCGTGACCAAGGCCAGTACCATTGTTCTGTATTTTTACCCTTGATTGCCGCCCCTGAAGATTGTCCTCCCCTCTAATTCCATTGGACGTTCAAATCATGACAGTTCCCGTCTAACCACACAACGCCTTACTCTCGTGTGATCAATTGGTCAAATTAATTAGATTAAGCTAGATTTCACCCCACTACACCAACACACAGATACCTTCCTTCCCCCCTTCCCTACTTCACTGGCCGCGGGCTGATGGGGCTTAATTTGGTGGACAACTGGTCAATCTAATTGGCCAGCAGAGTCCTGGTCGGCAAACCACGACGTCACGAGTAAACATGGCCGTTGGTTCCACAAAGTGCTAGATGGGCATGAGCTCGGCTCTGCGACTCTCTCGCTAAGACAGTCGAGGCGTCGGTCAAAGCTAGCGTACAAGAAGGGGGCCCGAATAGGAGAGAGCCGGACAGAACCGTCTTCCTAAGCCCTCACCGCTAAGCTTAAATTGGCCGACCCCGACCCATGGGCCCGTCTTTCTGACGCCTAGAAAAGTTTGACGTTGGACTTAGGCTCCCGAACAAATTGACTGGCGACTGTCCCCATTAGGTTGTACCCCCCCCAAGTAAGGTTGTTTCCCCCACGTTTAGGTTGTTTCATTTTTTTTGTCCGGGACAAACGACCACCACCACGACGACCACCACCACCACCACCACCCCCCCACTCACCACCACCGCACCCGACCACCACCACCACCTCCATCTTCTCCTCCTCCACCTCTTACTGCTTCCAGGTACTGCCATGTGCAGTTTCTGACACTTTCAAAACCTTGATGTTATTTTTTCTTCTGCACTGTTGCTGCTACTGACTGCTGTCATCTTCTAAAGCTAGTTCGCCCACTAACACATAGTCCACCCACACTGGCTAACTGACAGAAAAAAAAGGTCCTGCTGCTTATTAATCAGAATCATCGTGAGTTATCATGATAATCACGATCGTCAGGAGTAAGATCTGAACATCGTCAATCGTCGGCCATCAATCATCATCATCACATCGATCATCATCAATCATCGTCGTTCGTTGTCGTCGTCACATCATCATCACATCATCATCACATATCATCATCATCAATCACCGACGTTTTCGTCATCAACATCACAAATCATCAATCAATCATCATCCATCATCATCATCATCAACTACACAACAAACAACAACAACAACAACAACAATAATAATAATAATGATAATAAATAATAATAATAATAATAATAAGAGTAGTATAGTAGTAGTAGTATTAGGCAATATTTGTAAGAGTTGTGGTTTGTAGTAGCAATAGTAGTATTAAAGTAATAGCAGCAGTTTTATTTGTTAATTGTTTGCAGCTGTATGTTGTTGTTAGCTGTTTTGTTGCCCTTGTTTTGTTGTGTTGTTGTTGCACTTAGTTGTTTGTTGCTGGATTGTTGTTTGCTGTTGGAGTTGTTGCTGTTGTTGTTGCTGTGTGTTGGCACTAGTATGATTGTTGCAGTTTTTAGTTTTCACTTGTTGTTGTTGCTTTTACTTGTTGTTCTAGCTTCTAGGTTCTCATTGTTGTTGTTCCTGTCGTTGTTCTTCTTATGTTTTTTGTTTTCCCAGTTTAACCTGGCTTCATGTTCTTAATTGGTGCTGTATTGTTAATCGCTGCCGTTTAATTTCACTGTGACATTTAATGCAACCAATGGCACTATCGCAGCAGAAATAGTGACAGCATAACCACCACAGCACAACGGTACACTAGCAATCACTAAAGCAAATGTTTTAGCATATACAGAAAAGCAGCAGCAGCACCGACAACAGTAGCAGCAACCGCAGCAACCAACAGCACAGCAGCAGCAGCAGAAGGAAAGAAGAAGGAGGAGAGCAGGAGGAAGAGGAGAGGAGGGAGAAGAAGAAAGAAGAAAAGAAGCAATAATAGTGGTAGCACCAATGTAAGCAGGCAGTAAAAGTGTTGATGACTTCATCAACGGAAGCTATGGATCTGTGGCCAAGTAGTAGCACACAGCAGCAGCAGCACAGCAGCAGCAGCAGCAGCAGCAGCAACAGCAGCAGGAACAACAGCAGCATAAATGAAGAACAGAAGGGCGGGGAGGCAGGTGAGGGGAGCAGAGGTGACAACAGCAAGCGGCAGTAGCAACAATACAGCAGATGCAGTGGTGATGGTTGTTGCAGGAACAGCAGCAGCTATTTTGCAACAACACACACATGCCAGCACACACACACTCACACACACACACACACACACACCACACACAACACACACACACACCCACACACACACAAACACACACACACACACAACACACACACACACACACACACACACACACACATCACAACACAAACACACACAACACACACCTTTCATTCAAGTATTGACGTCCCCGGAGCTAGAGCTGAGGGATCACTTTACTGCGCAAGACCTCCGACGACGCAAGGATGCAACCCCCCAGATGGAACAACAGCAACAACCGCTACTACTAACTACGACTACTACTACATCTACTACTACTACTACTACTACTACTGCCGCTGCATGCTGCTGCTGCGACTGCAGCTGCCGCAGCTGCTATACTACTATTACATCTATCTGCTGCTGCTGCTACACTACTACTGCTGCTGCTGCTGCTACTTACGCTACTAATGCTGCTGCCTGCTGCTACACTTACTACTTACTACAGCTACTACTACTACTCTAACTACTACTACTACCTACTACTACTAACTACTACCACTCCTTAACCACTCCTGGTGCTGCAGCTGCTGCTGCTACTCCTCCTAGGCTCATTTTTGATGAGTGTTTTTGTAAGTGTTTTGTTTTTTTTAATTGGCCGCAAAAAACGTTATCAAATATAATGGTCCACGATAAACGCACAAGCGCCTGTTCCTCTTTTTTGCCTCCACCACCACCACCACCACCCACCTCCATCTTCTCCACCTCCTTCCTCTTACTGCTGCAGGTACTGCCATGAGCTGTTTCTGACACGCAATTCATTTGTTTTTTTTTTCTTCACGATTGCTGCTACTACTGCTTCTCTTCTATAGCTAGTTCGCCACTAACACAAGCACCACCACTGGCCTTAGTGAAGGAAAAGAAATGTCTGTGCTGCTTATAATCAGAATCATCGTGATAATGTAATCACGATCATCAGGGCGATCATGATCATCGTCAATCGTCGCCACTCATCATCATCATCATCATCATCCATCATCACATCATCATCATCATCATCATCATCATCACCGTCGTTGTCGTCATCAACTATTCATCATCATCATCATCATCATCATCAATCCATCATCATCATCATCCATCATCAACATCATCCATCATCATCATCATATCAATAGTAAGTAGTAGTATAGTAGTAGTAGTATAGTATAGTAGTAGTAATAGTAGTAGTGGTAGTGGAGTAGTGGCCAAGGCCGCATTACTTCAGCAAACTTGGCTTGGCAAAGCATGCTATTGGCAATCCCAATGATCCTGCCAGACCGTGAGAAAACTGCATTTACTACGCCTGAGGGTCAGTTTCAGTTCCAAGTTATGCCGTTTGACTCAAGACAGCAGGTGCAGTGTTTAGCCGTATCATGCGGGCTCATGTTACAGCACTGGAAATGAATGAAGCTCATAACTTCATCGATGATCTACTTTTGGCACTGTAACATGGGAGGAAACATCTGCGCTTGCTAAGGAAACACTTCCATCGAGGCGTCTTCGAGAAGTCAAAACTCGCGCGCAAAACGCTCCTACCAAGTGCGGCAAGCTAGTAGAGGTGCCGTATTTGGGTCCTGTATGTTGGCAGGGGGTACCTTCTGCCAGAGCCACGAAAGGTAGGAAGATCGAGGACCCTCAGCCACCCAATGACTAAGAAGGGGCTCCGTTCATTCCTGGCCAGGACGGGTTTACCAAAGTTGGCACCTCACTTTGCAGTGACAGCGAAGTCCCCTTAAACCGACAAAACCACTGCTCGAAAAGCCTGAAATCACTGATTGGAAAGAGAAGACGTGAAGCTTTCATGGAGCACGAAGGACGCTATATTCCAGACAGCCAGTGGCGTGCAACTTGCAGACCCTGACGCCACTTTCGTGCTTCGCATCAGATGCATCCCAGAAATTGGTGCTCGGGGCTGCTCTACTTCCAAGACCAAGGTCGAGGTCTGCTTCCCCCATATCCTATGCCAGCAAGAAGTTTACGGGAGACGAGAATTAAACCTACCACCACCATCGAGTTGGAGTGTCTGCAGTGGTGTGGCATCCGTCCGCTGCTTCTATCCTATCTCTACGGCAAGGAATTCATTCTAGAGTCAGACCAACCTATCCCTTGGCCTACCTCACAAAATTAGTCCAGTAAGTCGTCGACTGATGGGCTTGGGCGGGCGGCTTCAAAGTCATGCTTCAGGTTCCGACATATTTTCTGGAAACATGTGGAGTCAGACTTGAGTCGAATTGCAATGAAGATAGATTCCCCTCACTCCTGACATTTACCAGGTTTCATCCCCATCCATTTGTGTTAGTGTGACCTCTCTTATGCTTGAAGCCGCGGTGCTGGAAGCTGCAGGGGAACTGTGCCTCAGTGGCACAGCCTTTTGGTGGGGGAGTTGCGTTCACGGACGGACAGCCTCCATCCGCCTTTTAATGTGTTAAAGTTTGTCAGTTTGTTGCCACCTTATTTTTTTTGTGTGTAAAAAGAGGGATGGGCAGCTGTGTGTTGTCAACGTTTCAGAGAGAAAAAAGTCTGCCCGTGCCGTGCGGTTTTCATGCATCCTGCACCGCAATGGACATCGCTTTCTTTGAGATACAAACCTGGATAGCTTGTGAAAACCCGTGGAGAGCTCACTGATTCGTGGAAGTTATTCCCCTTTGATCGACAGCTGGCTTTTGGGAAAATTTTTCTACTTACGATTTAACTCGGATTGGAGCCATCGAAGTGGAGAACCACGTCTCTTTGTGTGAGGCATTTTATAACCTGTGACGAAGGCCACTTGTCTGCCTGTACGGTGAATCATAGTGTTGAGAGAGAGTAATCGACTAATCCTGCCCACCAAGATATATCATGACCCTTCTGATCGGCTGGCAGCCGTCGGCCATTCCCTGGTGAAGGGCTGCGTGCCAGTTGGCTCCGAGGTCCGGACAGTCTTTTGCGCGCTGCGGATCAGCCTGCCGTGCCTCAATTTCCCTTTCCCCTCCCCCGCCCCCCTTTTCCACCCCCGTTTCTGGGAGTTATTTTCGTGCTTCTCGGTTCCATTTCACAGTTCCACAGGTACCGGTATTGTAAATTTATTAAATTAATATTTTCATTCAAAATCTGTTCGCTTTCGGGTGCTGTGCTGAGGCAGTACTATAGGTGTGAGAAATATTGGGTTTCAGGCACGCTGGCAAGCGTTAGCCAGATTTTATAAATATGTCAAGAGCATGTTTAAATATTATATGCTAAATGCGCTACGCTGAACAGTGGGTATTTTTTCTTGTCAGCGATTTGGTTGGACACATAGCGCGCCGCCACTCTTGTTTTTTTTATTTTTGGCCAGAGACATTCTTTATTTGTGTGTACCCCCGACAGAGGAAGGGGTATGCGTTTAGTTCTATAAATTATATTTATTTTCATGTAAAGGAAAAAAAAGGAAAAAAACCTTTCAGGCCGGACGCGGAGTTGAGTTAACGCGCGACTCACTTGAGGTCGAGGAAGCGAGCATTCCTTCGCGGCCGCCCCGTAGTCGTTCCGCTCCGCCAGTTTATTTTGTTTATGTATTGTCAATTTTTTATTTTGTTTCTCATTTTATTTTCTATATTTCCTTTAATGTGAATGTGGTATGGGTGGTTGTGGTAATTTTAGTCAACACGTTCATCTGCCTTGTTTCTCCTTGTCATTTTTATATACCTTGAGCCTGCAGACTGAAGGGGATATATATTATGAACAAAAGTAGAGTTCAACAGTAAACAATTTGTGTGTTTTTCAATCATTAAGGAAAAAAAAGATAGAGTATACAATAATGAAATGTGAAGTAATCTATTACTAAACCTGGATTCAGTCCTTGCGGTGTAGCCCATTTCGCCAGGAATATCCTACACCCACACCATAACTCAGCTGTACCCAGAGAAATGAAACCCTAATACCCCTTTTATAGGGTGGTTCGTTTGTTTTTCGTTGGTTGATAGGTGACCGGCCCAGACGCCTTTTATCGCAGGACGGCCATTCCGAGGCGTATGAAGAGAGCTGGACACTGCCCGAGGTGCCAAGAGCGAGACCCAGAACGCCAGTCCTGAGCGTACAACTGCTTTGTGTGTGCACGAAGTGGCTCCCTGCTCGGACATGAAAGGACTTTTCATTTAAGTAAGTTTGTTTCTGGACTGTGTATGGCGGTGTTTGGTGAAGCCTGGGCGTGTGGAGACATTTTGTATGGCTGGTGATTTTCTTTGTGAGGAACATGTGTGATCATACTAAAATGTTCATGAACTGAATAAGTATGCGAATGTTGGTGGAATATGCTTGTGTGGCTGGAGTCGAACCCTGTTTCGTCCTTCGTTTGTTTCCTCCCCTGTCCCTTTCTTCAATCTTTAATGTTGGGATAGATTAGTGGTTAGGTCTAATTTCGCTGTTTCTCACTTGGCCAGGGTTGTGGGGTCTATGTTGGGTTATTTGTCCATAAAGTAGATATCCTCTTTTATGTTCTGTCATCTATTTCCCTTCTTTTTCCCAATTTACTCGCTCCCCCCCCTCTGTCCTCCGCTCATCTTGATATCGTCCCTCCTCCACTAGTTGTGACTTCAAATTCATACTTCAGACTTTTTTTTATTGTATCCTCCCCATATACACTAAGGAAAAATGTTTTGCAGGCACGTAAAACACAAATACAAACAATTCAATGGGGTTTTTAATAAAATCAGATCTGGGAGTAAAACAGATCCTCTAAGACAAATATCACACCTTTTCCCATGTGGTTTATGTACATGTACAAATTAGACATTATCACCAATACACATCCATACCCAAACATTACCAAACCCCCTAAACACTACACCACTCACACACCCACAGACACCCACAACACACATACACACACTCCCAACGTGTGTGTACCGCGTGCCACCCAACCCACATCACTCTCATCTCTCTCTCACCCTCCCATCTACTTCCACACTCCTCCAACCCCCCCAAGAACCCCACCCCACCACCCCCACCCCCGTTCCCCAACCCTGCTCAACCACTCCTATAATCTTGCCTGCAATAGAATATGTACAAAGGGTGGACACGGAGCTACAATAATGAATGACTGGGAAGTTGGATTCGGACAATAGTAAAAGATGATAAACAGAAAAAGAGGGACAGACAGAGACAAAACCAAACTGGGAAGGAAGAGACATGTGATTCGAGACAGACATAGGTGAAGGAAGAAAGAGAGAGACTCAAGAGCGACAGATCCAGGCTGTGGGAGAGACAGGACACCAAGACAAGAGAGAGAGAGAGAAGAGAGAAGAGAGAGAGAGAGAGAGAGAGAGAAGAGAGTGGACAGACAGACAGACCAGACAGAGAGGGAGGGGTAGGAGAAGAGAGAGAGAGAGGGGGGGGTGGGGCGGGGGGAGACAAAAGACAGATGTACAAGCGAAGATAGCTAAAACATAGACAAAATCTAAAACGATTACCATTTAAGGACCCGAAAACACACTTACCTTATTATACACTCTCCCCCCCCCCCCCCCCCGCACCCCTCCCCCCCCCTCAAACCTCTCTCCCCCCCACCAGCTAAAGCGCGCAAACGCACTCAAGCAACGCAAGCACGCAACGCACGCAACGCACGCATACACAAAAACTCCACATACATACCACGACGCACGCGCACACGCACACCACGCACGCACAACACACACACACGCACACACACACACACCCACACACACACACACAAACACACACACACACACACACACAACACACAACACACAATTATAATAATCATCAAATAAGGTGTTAAAAGTCGAGGCTGGATTAAAACAAATGCATCAATTCATAGCACGTTCATTTTCTAAGTTTACAGATGGTTTAAACTACACCCAGGCATCCCCCACTTCCCCATTCTTCGCACCCAAACATTTTCCAACACACAGTTCCCGTTGGCTTCCTCTTTCGTTGGGCTTTTCCATGTCCACGACATCACACAACACACACACAGCCTTACACACACTCCTCCAGCGGAACTACACACACACACACACACCAAACACACACACACACACACAGTGTGCGTGTGCGTGCGCGCACACATCACTCTCGTACTCATAACGCATTATGCAGGCACTCTGGCAGCATCAGATATCACTCTCTCCTGTTGCTGCATTGTACAGCCAGACAGCATTGCTAGAAAAGATTTCCGCATACAGTGGTCCCTGCATTTGGACAACGCAGGCGCCGAGAGCCCTTCTCAGTTACACTGCAAGACTGCATCAGCAGGTGAAGATGGTGGGAGGTTCTTCATGATAGCCATCAGCTTTTTTATTGGCAAGCACGCTCAAAGATGTGGTTGTTTCAAGTATCCGCCTCACCACTCGTGCTGCTGACGTGCTATCTTTCTCCGGACTGTTGGGGTCCCGCAGTCCTTGCGCTGCTGAAGAAGCAAGATGTGGTTGTACATCATGACACTCTGGGACAACAGCCATGTTGATAAGAGTGAACAGTAACTCCTGCTGACGTTGGAAGGATCTTTCAGCTCCGAAGGAAATACAGGCGCTGGTTGGCCTTCTTGCAGCAGGCATCCACGTGGCAGTCCACTCAGCTGATCGTTCGATGATCGTCCCTAAGTATTTGTAGGTGGCCTGACAGTCTCTACTGGCTGCCTTTGATGTTCGAGGTTGGATGTCACAGCGTTTCCTTCGGAAATCGATGACCAACTCTTTCGTTTTGGCCACATTCAGCCCAGGAAGTTGTAATCAACACAATAACCAGTGCTGGGCAGCCTGTAAGTATGGGCGATCCTCCCCCTGGATGAGACCGGTCAGGAGGGTGCATCTGCAAATTAATCAGCAGGGTCGACTTCTCTCTGCTGCGACAGTCTTGCGGTTGTAGAAGAGAACAGGACTGGCGATAAGACGCAACCCTGTGGGCTCCAGTATTGGTTTGTTTATGTGTTGGAGAGTTCTTGCCCACCCGACCGTTGAGGTCATCCCGTCAGTAATCCAAAGATCCCCTGGTATCGACAGGGTTGACTGACATGTTCAGGAGCTCTCAAACCATGAGATGGGGCTGGATGGGTTGAAATGCGATGCTGAATTCGAAGAACAAGAAGGCGTGCGTAATGACTTTGGTTTCTCCAGGTGACTGTACAAGTGATGCAAGCAGTGTTAAAATGGCGTCCTCGGTGCTCTTTGTTCTTTGATAGGCGAACTGAACGGTCTAGCGTGACACCCGTTTCGGCTTTCTGCAGCTGCAGTATTATCTTTTACAGCACACTTAAATGTACCGAAGTCCAGGCCACAGGTCTGTATCATTCATTCTTTGGGGAAGGCTCTAGGCGCCGGAACAATAATCGAGTCTTCCAGATGATGGGGATGGATTCCCTCGTCTACAATCTTTGGACAGGCTTGAGTACAACAGGCGCCAGGGAAACACTGCAGGCTTGATGGTCTTGCTGCTGATTGTAGACAGGACCAGCTGCAGAGTGGGTCCTGACATTCCCTGAAACAGCATCGGACTTTCCTCTTCCCTAATTTGTACTGGTTGTGAAGGACGAGTCAGGCTTCCCTCCATGCTTGCTTCTGCTGCTCTTTTTGGTCGTGCTTGTCAAATATCGCGTGTAGAACTCGGTTCAGTTCTTCGTGCAAGCTTAAATCCTCATGAACTTAAAAAAACTTGCAGCAGAGGCTTCTCTTTGCTTTGTATCCAGTGATCGTTTTCGACACGAATGCCTTTCCAGTATTGGTTGGGAGTCACAAGGATCTGAAGTTATTTCCTCCCGTTTTGGTCTTGAAATGCCTTTTGTCTTCCACGGATCTGACTTGTCGATCTTGTGTTGGACCGCCTTTGGTCATGGAGTCATCGTGCTCTTGGAGGCTTTTCCCACTTTTGGTTCAGCAGTGTTTTCAGCTGTTTTTGAAGACCCACGTTTGTCATTGCCGTATTATTTGACCTGTCTTTGCTGTCGACGATCATGTCTACACAGAAATTGATGTAGTCGAAGATCACCACGCTGCTGAGTTCAAGGGAGACGTCCCATTCAGGAAACATCCAGTCTGTGCACTCAAAAACAACCGTTCGGCTCCTCACCGTTTCTTTTGGTCCATTTCTCTTCAACTGTCTGGACAACAGGCTTTACCCTCTTGTACTTTTAGCCTGTATACAGACCAGCAGGATCATGTTGTGGATCGACCTCCCACTACGGCAGCTGTCCGGGATCGGTAGGCAGACGGTAATGCTGCCATAGCACACGTCCAGGTGCTTTCGCACAGGTGCAACACGTGACGTAACTGCTTGAAGTGAGGCAGAGACTTGGTCAGGCCGGGCATTTGTTGAGATCACCCATCACAAAAGGAGGTGCATCAGGGGAGGCTTGAAGACAGTCTCTGGACCACAGCATGATCATTTCACGAGCAGTCCAACATGTTCCCCCTGGGAAGTGGACGTACAATTACTGTGACGAAGATCTGGTTTGAACTTCTCTAGGCAGATAGAAAGGGCGGACAGCAACACCGATCAGTTCTATGTCTTCAGTTCACATAGATTCCTTGACTGTCACGTTGGTGCACCACTTTGTGTTCACACACATCGCAAACCCCGCCCCCCCTTAACATTTCCCGGATTTCACTAGAACGATCCAGTCCTATGGTAAGAGAAACCGGAATGTCTGGGTCACCCGTGATCTTCCCTCAGCCACGTCTCTGGACAGACAGATCAAGTTTGCTTCTCTGTATTCATGGCGAACTTTGTGCATGCACAAGTTCTGTCTCTTTGTTTCTGACTGATTGTGCATTTCCAAACACAATATTGGAAGGGAAGTTTGAACAACGCCTCCTGCTCTTTTTTAAACCACCCCTCCCCTATTTCCTCCTATTGCGTATCTTCAAAACTCGGGAGATCTTTTTCAAATCAAGTGTACCCCCATACACTGTCCTGTCCCAGCGCTCAGCCTACAGAGTAGAAATTGACTGTAAACATACAATGAAGCTTTTTTCAAAATGGCTACTCTTTCACTACACTCTCGTCTCTTCCCTCGCTGGTACTATACTTTACACATTCATGCTACAATCCCTGTCTCACTACATACAATCCTTTCACCAACACCAAATTCTTAGTACTCTCTTTAACTAACACACAGCACCATCCCTGGCTTCAAAAGCAACACTAACACAGTAATAATTGACAAACATCCGAGCGCCAACAAACGTGCTGCAGTCGCACACTCAGTTGCGCCCTCAGTGAATGGAATTTCCATTAATTTATAAATTGCTTTATTTGGTTTATTTAGTTTTGCACGAGTGGTTTGAGTGTGTGTTCGTGGGTGTGTGCCCAGCCTGTCCCTCTCTCCTCTTCCACCCTCACATCCTTGATTCACGCAACCTTGACAAGCGACACTAATAAATTCCAAGGATAAGTACCGACACCTGTTCCAGCAACTTACAGAGAACAGCTTGGTTGTAAAAACAAATGACGCAAAAAATATTTTTAATTATAAACAAAGCTTGCCTCTTTATGTCTATATGAAGAATAGGGGGAGATACGCAAGTCATAGCTCAGTGTAGATGATTCTGCCTAACTAACAGATGTTTCTTGGGTGGTTGGATGGGAAAAAATAATAAAAAAAAATGCTTCTCAAAATGAGCCTTTCAGCAAGCTAATATTCTCCAATGGGGGAGACATCCTCCGATAGGGAGGGAAACTCACTAACATTCCACACACTCAAAAAGTGGAGTCCAGAGTACTAGTGGGAGGTTATCACAAGGTGGGCACGGCAGCTGCAGCCATTCCAGTTTACGGTGCAGGCTGTCTGTACAGGACATTGTGGCGGCAGACTTCTTGAGTCGCTGCCGTAATAGAGAGAGAGAGAGAGCGAGAGTAGAGAGAGGAGAGAAGAGAGAGAGAGAGAGAGAGAGAGAGAGAGTAGTGAGAGATAGGAGAGATAGAGAGAGAGAACGAACGAACGAAATTTTATTTCACACAGGGTAATGAGGATAAGCAACATTGTACATGCTTTTTTCCACCCACCCAGGTGAAAAAAAAAAACGAACCACACATGCACACACACAAGTCAATATGGCAACCAAAGAAGGAAAAAGTAAAATACACCGTCAACTTGCAAACTGTAAAAAGTAACAGACAATACTACAAAAGCAAACGAAAAGAGCAAAAGAGAGAGAGAGAGAAGAGAGAGAGAGAGAGAGAGAGAGAAGAAGAGAGAGAGAGAGAGAGAGATAGAGAGAGAAAGAGAAACATGTAAGTTCCATTTTACCTGTGTCCATGAGAAGTTGACATTGTCCCGAAGAAATCATGTTCATTTTCCATTGGAAGAGAATGACGAGCAAAGTGTTATTTGGGGGTGTGGTATTTTGTAGCACGTGTTGCATAGCGGTCGTGCTGGTCAGAGCACCCGAGAGAACAGGGAAACCTTCATTCTGGCTCACTTCGCGATCAACAACCAGTTATTTGGGCGAAAGTGGCCCAGAAAAAAGGTTTTCCCTGTTCTCTGACAAGTAAGCTTCAATAACATAAAATAACGATTATCTACAAAACATACATACTGTTAGGGTTTATCCGTTTTTAATACTTTAATTTTAACTAAACTTTTCAGATTTCAGTTTTTGAGTTTAACCATATGTTTTTTCCTGATCATATTCACAAAACATCATATCGCGCAAACATTCTCAAATGAGTTCTTGTCCTTCATGTGAACTAACACTACAGTCTTTAAACTGTTCTCTAAAGTCCTTTTAAAACTGAGTTATATTTTTGGCATAAAATCCACACACTTTATCCTAGCATGCCTTCCACTGAACGCAAGTTTTGACAAAGTGTTTCCTTTTTAACTATTTCTCTTTCTGCTGAACATCATCTCTAATAAATAGTGTTTGCGTTCCTTCAAACAATCTATAAAACTGTTCTAATCACCTCACTCAGTTTATTGCTAGATCAACTAAATATATTGTCATCATCTGTCCATATAAACCTTCTATCATGATATGCTTTGTATCCTTTAAGTGTTGGACAGAACATCAGCAAAATGATCAAAATTATACACGATAACTGTTTGTAAACGAGGTCCGAGGAATAAAAATTGTTTGTCTCCACAACCAGTTTGTCCACAAATAATGAACAATGAGGGGTTTTTGTCATAAATTTAACAGCTCTCCATTATTTTTTAAAACAGAATTTAATCTAATCCATTATTATTTTTAATCATGCCTCCGCAAAACTTGTTCAGTATAATAAAACCCATGAGGCCTAAATGTGTAAGATAATCCAATTCATTCGTAAGATTGTTTCTATTTAAGTCAACATTGATTTTGTTAGCTTGTTGTTATGATCATAATATCCTCCGCCATTGTTGAAGCACGCGACAACAACGTTAAGACGTTTAAACGTCTAAGCTTTTTGCCAGCTAAATATTAATTCCTTTTATAAGGGTCAACACTAACGCCCACAACCCCATCCCTCTCCCACAATCTTTAAAGACGAAATTTCAAATATCATTGTGACTCGAGACTCCTAATTTCTCGCTGGAAGAACTGAATTTTGAAGAACTTTTATTTACAACTGTTTCTTTCCTGTGGAGGATGTACTGCTTTTTATCCCATACGCGGCGTTAATTCATTTCATTCCGACTTAATGTTCGACGTCCGGCATAAGCTTACCATGTAAAGGGCCAGAGGTTTGAATGCTTTTCTGAAACTTTTTGACAGTAAAAGTTAAATGGGCTTATTGAATTCATATTTTTTATTTCCCATTCTAAATATGGTTCTAAGTGCCATTTTGGGTCAGGCTTTTTCGAACATTTATATCATACTGGCCAACATTATTTGCTTCTAGATTGCGCAGCTGTTCTAAGTTAGGAAATTTTTGGTGTCCGCCAACCTCTTTGTCGTTATAAACACCATCTTTAGTGTTCTCAAAACCATACAAAGCGCCTATCTCACCGTTCTGGATCAAAGTCCCGCACATCTGCAAGGTCTTTTAATTGCTAAATTTATACACCTTACAGGCGCTAATGTAACTCTGGATTCTCTGGCCACGCGACATTTTGTGTACAGTTTATTATATTTATTTCCAAAACAATGTGTAGTTTATCGCAGTTCACAACTTTCCCTGCTTTGGGGTCTGCAATTTTTATATTAAAAGATCCAACCATCCCCCACAAACAAATCTTTTAAACTTTAAATAAGGAATTGTATAATTTCATAATCGCAATATGCAGCTTTCCCTTCCCCGCCGGAAAAGCTCTTAAAAAAACAGTTTGAGAGGCCTTCCATCATATAAGTTTTCAAATCAGTGCCTCCGCTCACCAAGATGAACATAAAGTATTGAATGTACTGCAAGATCGAGCGGATATTCCCCCTTAAAAAGTAGTAACGTTTGGCGCCACATCAAATCTTTAGTACCTGAAGTGTCAACTTTAAAGCCTAACATTTTAGCTAGCTCTTTATCAAAAAAGTAATCTGCTTTTTTCAGGTTTCAATGTTAATATTGTTTTTTTAGATTTTGCATTGTTAAGTTTGAAGTAATGCCGAAATTACTCATTGCTTCATCTAGTGAGCAAAACCCGTAATAAACCATCAGTATTGTTAACTGGTTACTTGAGCCCCACAAATTTTGTAATCTAATTAATCCCCTTGTCTTCGCTTTATAATAAACCTTCGACTTTGTAAAAATATTTCAATGGAGCGCGACGTGGCGTTTTGGGCCCCGCAATTGTATCAAAGCATGTTCTACTAAAAATGAAGGACTCTTGTGGTTTTATTGTTTACAAACAATTTATTTAAAACAAATAAAAAATGAGGTGCATACAAATATACTGGCGCAAAATAATTCTGTTGGCCGCACTACAATCTTAAAAACAATATAGCAACTGACGCCCTTGACATTGCTGTGACCCAGACTGCCACTTTCATAAAAAGGTGAGTACTCCATTGAAAGAGCTATCTTAACCCCCTATTGAAAACGATCACATCCAGAAAGCGTGTTTAGACAATCCGATTGCAGTTTTACCAGAACATTAAACATTGCTGTTCTTGTGCATCAACTGGTGTGGAGTTCGTATGCAGATCGATCTAAAACATCCTGATCCTATGGTGAGTTCAGTTAAAGAATATCATTTTTATTAACACCTTCAGGACGTATTTTGAGTTGACTGAACCTGCAAGCTCCATTACCAAAATGACAAATCGTTTAAATCCATTTCAGCAACAGAAAAGACATGAAGGCCATTTGAACGGATTTGTAACGAATTCAGATATTAACATCAATACAGACATTAGACAAAAGTGGATCTTAAAACAAATAGGCCTAGGGCGTGTCCTTATTTTCGGGGCAAACGCACAGAAAAAGATCACTAGGAACTGCCATGCCCCCTTTCAAAACTGTTCGGGCCCTGGTCCCTAGAGCAAGAGCATAAAACAGCATGGAGAACAAACATTTATCTTAGACACTTCTAAGGGCCTAACTAATGCGGGAATAGAACGAATAACGACTCTATTCGTACTTACGTTTTGGTGTTTGCTAGGTTCGCAAGCAAGCAAGATCGAGCATAACTTAACTTTCTACTTGGCTTTGATGCACAAAAATCTATACTTATGCAAATTTAGAGACGCATTAATTCTAAAGCATTTGATTGCCTACAAGTATTAAAAGGTACCCAAATGTTTTACAATACGCAAGATCGAAAGTCGTCTTTGCTGTTGCACTGGTTTTACATGCTGCCTTCTGACCCTCAGATCCAGATAGGTACAATAATAAAACAATAATAATGAAAATTCTTATAGCAGTCAATGAACAGAAGGTTGGGAAAAACGACATAAATTCTGAGCAAGTAATATACAACAATAAAGAGAACAACCAAGATTAAGTCTTCCAATCCCGAAGTCCAAACCCCCCAAAGTCATTGAAGACTCAGCACAGCTCGCGTACTGTTCGAGATGACCCATGAATATGAAAAGACAAGCGCTTGTTCTTGATTAAACTGGCATAGAATACTTTGGTCTTTATCTTACTAAATAGTAACCCAACAATTACAAGAATATTTCCCATAAAAGTGCTCGGCCATAAAGCCAACTACTTATGCATGCAGTAGACAAAAATCCAGCTGACAATACTCCCCAAAATTCCTGGTAAAGCGTTTACGGCTTTACCAGCTACATTTTTTTTTAATAAAGCCCGCTATATGGTCAAGCTGTTTTTTTTTATTAAACCCCATGATTTATCAAGGCGGAGGCGATGGCGGCGAGGTATGTACTTTGACCACCGCCCGCCAGTCAAAGCCTATTACCAGTGTACTTATGCAAATCCTAAGGCAGTTTTATAACGCTTACTAATGTGACGTCCTTGCTCATTAAAACAGTGTTCGGATTCGTTCAGCTTAGCGTTGTGTCTTCAAATAAAATTCTTTGGATATGTTTTCTCTTATTCTGCTCACTTGAAGTTCGTAATTGTTCACGGTAAGTAGACAGCACATCTAGTCTTGTGTTCTCTCTTGTTCAAGATCATTTAGTCTTTGGTTATTCTTTCTTATAAATAGCCCTAAGTTTTTGGCGTCATCACAGCCCAACGAGTTTTTCTTTTTCTCTTTTTTATATGCTCAACTATTCACGCCAGTTTTGCTAAATTGTTTGATAATTTCGTCCTCTAAAGGTTCTTAGCATGATCAAGGGCCGTATATTTCTCATGCATGGGACGTGAAGTCGTTAAGTCTTTTAATGCCTGTTCTTCTGAAAAACTGGGTTTTCTTCTGCTTCTATTGCCTTTAATAATTCGGTTGCCGATGCTTTAAATTCTTTAATTCCATGTGTTTGCATTTGGTTTTTATCTGTCGGAGAGTTTCTTGTAGTGTTTTTGAAAGTTAGTAGCAACTGCATCCTTATCTAAATTTTGGGTTTAGAAATGCCAAGGCGATTTTGATCTTCACACACCGAGTCCTTTTTGTATAATAGTACTCTTGGCTAAAAACTTTGATGGGTCTGGTTTTTAGTTGTAATCCAGAACAAGTTGTCCTTGGTCGTTTTTTTTATTTTTTACAGACAAATGACCATCTTCTAATTCAAAATCAGTTGGTCTATAAATTCGGGGTTCTTGGCCTAAACTTTTGTAAAATGCTCTCTATCCAGATACTTTCTGTTAATTCACGCCGCATGAGAGCATTGAGTCCTGCGCCGTTCAAAGGTATCATTTCACTCATATCGTCTCCCACGATCAAAAACCATCATAATCTCGTCAGCTTCAATTACCTGCCATGTTTTTAAAAAATTAACTTTTTATTTGCTTTATAAAAAATGTCACAAGCAATATGGCCGATGTCTTGACCCACAAGAAGACTGAAAGAACCCTTTCCATTGGCGTGAAGGGAAATAAGCGGAATATTACTGTTCAAATAATCCGTCCCGACTATTGATTCAGATCAAATTCTTACTGTCAAATTTCCAGACCAGGAGCAGATCAGTGATTGTCAGGCTCTGCACGTCTTACTTTTCAAAATAAAAGCTCGCTTCACAACAGACACAAACAGGACAGTTGTCCTCAGAATCTGGGACGGCAATCCGTTAAGAAAATTTCTATAAAACTTGAGGGGTCAAGAAATATTTTTCTTTACACCATGCAAGACCCCATATTTTTTAACCTATTCTGATCTATGGCTAACCACGAATTAAAGGAATGATCTTGGCGTTTCAAGAATTGAAATGAAGAAGCACTAAAACTTAGAATAAGGCGCCCGCAACTTGGCGCAGATGCAAAAAGCAGCAAAAGAGTCTCTAGCTCTAAATTGCGTATGGAAATCGCTTTTCTAATTCCCTTAGATTTTGAGTTTGTTAAAAGCGCATGCGCCATACTATCAAGGAGAATTAAAAGAGCAGATTGTCATATGAACTAACTTTTAATATTACAAACGTGTTATCCAATCAACAAGACACCGAGCAAAGTACAGCATTTCTGACATCCTCGTTAGAGTTTGACGTTGGTAAGCAACCCTAATATAGCAGGCAGATTGACAGCAACAATATCAGTCAAAATTAGCAATATATTACGAAAGAGTGATTCATCATACAATATATCCCAGAAGCAGGCAGACGCTATATGGAATTTTAGTTTTAGTGTCGCCAGCAAGATCGCTTAAAGGTATTTTATTCTGTGTGAAGATGAAGAAAAACCATTCAAAAGAAGGAAGTGAAAAGTTTTATTAATCCTAAAAATAACGAAAGTACAATTTCGCTTGAGGTTAGTCCTAAACAAAATCTACCAGCGGGCTTAGACCTAATCACATTTTGCGAAAAAATAAAATTGTTTGGGGGTGGTAGGTGTATGAAGTCCAACAGGTATACCTAGTGTCTAAAGAACTACACCTTCAACAGTGGTTACTTGATGATTATTTAACAACAAAATACGGTTTATGGATTGACCTAAGATCGACAGAGGATAAAACAGTTGCATGAAGCGGGAAGAACTGTGAGAGACGTAATAAACATTCAAAATTGATAACAGCAGAAGAAGCCGATAAAAACCGCTTAATTATACATTTTGTTTTTAATATATGATGGCGCAGCTGAATATTCAAGAAAACAGATTAAAAAGATATACTTACTAAATTTATTTTTTTCATTTTAAAAAGCATGTCTGTTCAGGCTTATCCATAATGTGCCTACAGCGCCGCTAAAAGAAGAGATAGTAGAACCCCAACAAAACAACCTTTTAGATTAACAAACATTACGCGCAAATGCAGCAAGTAACTAGAGCAAGACCTTTCAAAATACACAAAACCAAACGAAGGTATTTCTGCTGCCTTTAATTGCTGTTTACATATGTTAATACTGAACATCGACTATAAGTGCACAATCCGCAGGAACAAGTGTTTGGTCTCTAAGCAACGGTCATAGGCGCACCCGCAAGCTTTACCCTAGGAGGTTTTGTCTTTAGCTCTCGGCCTGTGTTCATTAGCTGGTAAGTGCGGCTGGCAAAAAATTTAAAAAACAAAACTCCAAAAGCACACATCTATGGTTCAACTACTAACTGCTAAACCTAGTTCGTACAAACTCTGACAATAAATAAATCGCTGTTGACTCAAACATCACGATGAAAGAATTAGTCGTTTTGACATGCTAGATTTTTGATACTATAAAAGACACGCAAAAAGTTTGAATCTTCAAGAAAGGCAAGACCAACCTTTTTCTCAATCTCCAGACGCGCGAGCAGATAAAAAAGAATGCTTAAAAAAAGTAAACGAAACATTAAACTCTGTTCTAAACAGCTCCACATTAACAACATACAAAGGGCGTTTATAACTTTAGTTTAAAGAGTCCAAGCACAAAAAGAACCGTTGATATTGATTCTGAATATAAGGTATTTTTTTTTAATTTAAATAAATATTTTTGAGTAAGAAAAAGAAAACTCAACATGGCTAAGATAAATGAAGTACAAGACGAATTGTTTTGAAGGAATGCTTGAGAGAGAGCGTTTAATCCAGAGCACTTGAAATGATATTGATTTAGAAAGTCATTGCCCAACAAACGTACAGGCAATGTTGTTCATCTATTTCTCAAGTATTTCAGGCAAACTAACAATAGACCGCCATTAAAGTAATGTTGCTTTTTTAATCGGACTATGTAACATAAATGAAGAAAACCTAGAAGTCAGGTCTCGACTATAACATCAGAGACGATTCCCTTTCTCGTAATGACTTAACACCCCGTTGGCAGACGAAACTGCTTACACAGTTTGGCGCTGCCCTGAAGCAGCCCAAAATGAGAGGCCTGGATGGTCCAGTAGGGCGAAGGTCTTAGAGATCAGATTAAAGACATGCTAAGTATGCAACCGATGTAAGCAGGTCTTACATTCCACTACCTCGAGATTATGGTTTAAAAAAAAGCAGTTACTAAACATAAAGAATACAGACAACAAATGTTTCATGTGGTGGTTTCTCGGCCAGGCAGCAATTATATTCCGCAAACAACGCAGAGAGAGTGTCTAACAACTATCGGCAATACACCAAAGATCTTAACTTAGTGGAATATCCATTTCCTGTTAGTGTAGTCCAAAATTGATCAGTTTGAAAACCCAACAACCCAATAACTGTTTAAATGTCTACACAAGGTGCTGAGGACACAAATCTACAGCCCATTAAAGTTCCAAGAACAGGCCAGACAACGATTGGTGAACCAGACAAAAATCATGTTGACATACTCCTAAATTCCTTCGCCAACCGGGCTACCGCATTACACATTGATAAGAACAATGAGTAGACAAATGCAGCATACTTCCAAAAGGATCATGGCAAACAAGAATTCTGTAGAAAATGTTTAACAAGGAATGCCATCTGTTCAAGCCGCAAGCGAACATAAGAACCATTGTATATCGCCCAGTGATCTGTAATACAGAGCTAATAAACGGCCCCCCACCTGGATCTAAAGTTAGTTTTTAATGAACTGGAAAAAACTGCAAAATTCCTCCATACGTAGTTTAGCGCAGACTTCGAATCACTCATTGATCCTTATGAAAGCCAGCGCCACAAAACCTTCGAAAAACAGTCTTAAATGAGTAATCATCAGATTTGTTTCATCTTTGCCTGCATAATTGTCAGGTCGGATGGCGCACATTCAGCACCAGAATTATAAAAGGGCCAAAAAGCCGCAGAATACTTCTTAGAAAACGCATGCAAGAAAGAGCGTAATGACTGTTCTAATAATCTGAATTTTTAATCTGAAATCAGATGACGCCTAAGACCAGAACATATGACGGCAGCCACTCACTGTTGATTTGTGGTTTAGAACTCAGGTGAGGAAGCAAATCCCGACAGGTGGCCTTGCGGCCAGCGGGTAAGAGACCATGATCACATTAGCTGAAAGTTCAATGAGCAGCATCCCGCACAGTAAATGCAATCTTCAACTAAAGTTTGATCCTAAGACATGGAAGCAGCCTTATTCTTTCATAACTAGCGAAGGTTTACGACTCCCATCTTATAATGAAAAGCATGGACGATGCTCTCACTTCAGGGTGTCATGCATTGCACAGTCCAACCAGCAAAGTACATGGTGTTTTCACTTTAAATAACATGTCTTTTTTATGACTCATATGCAACACATGATGGGTTCCTTAGAGTTCCACTGGCTATTCCCTTAAAGTCCCTGCCCAATAACATAAGAAGATTTTGACTCAACTCTTGTTAGAACGGGCGTTTACGACCCTTAAGATACATGAACATTGGAAAGGTTTGATGAAGATAGCACTTCCTCTTAAGGCGCGTTTCTTTTTTCTAGTCCTAAAGGAAAGGACATTGTGATTCTGATTACCGCATGCTCCAAGAAGCGTGGCAGAAGTTAGATTGTAAAAACACTGGGAGTACTATCATGACCCTACTTGAAGGCTGATACATGTTTGTTGGCGGAACATATATGAAAATTACAGAGAAAGACCTGCATTAAACATTATACCTGGATCCTGTGCCATTCATTTCTGCGCCCGGGATGAGCTGGGATCTTTCTTAAGTTTCTGAGTACAGATTTGATTTTAATTGTCAGATTTACCAATGATTCAGATATTGAAAACGGATTGGCGTGGCGAATTATATGGCGTCGCACATTACTGTAATGAAACACAAATACTTGTAACGACTATGATCCGAGTAAAGGTCTAACAATCCATGTATTTAGATGCAAAACAATTCTGTATGGTTGGGCAATGGCGCAATCGCTTCCATTAACCAACTTTTAAAATGTTCACAGGCGGCGAATCCGAATAATATTCCCAACCCCCCCCCCCCCCCCCCCCACCCCCCCCCCCCCCCCCCCCCCCCCCCCAAAAGCATTAAAGTGGTTGGTCAGTTTTAACGCCTTGATCAACAGCGGGTTTTCATTCTAGAAGTTGATTAGAATTAACCTCATGAACCTCCATGACCTCATAATGACTATCCATTAGCTGCAGAAAGCCTAAAGATGAATCCAGAGAGCCGCCTAACCTGTGCCAATCTTCGGGGGCGAAAAAAAATTAAGTCTGTCCCCCCATTACAGACTTCTACAATTTATATTTAAGACATGTTTTGAAGTTTTGACAGCATTCCATGCATAATTGACTTTTGATCAAGAACATTACATGAAACCATCAAACATGAAGAAAACACTGATCTCAGACCTAGAATCCGCAGATGCTTCAGAAAAAGACTTTTTCAAGCTGATGAACAACAGCTGTTTTGGAAAGACTATGGAGAATCCGCACAAGCGCAAAGATGTCAGATTAGTCACCAAAGAGAACGAAGCAATTAAGCTGACTTCAAAACCTAATTATCAGGACTTTAGAAGATTTCATGATCAGCTTTTTGGCATAATGATGAAAAAAAAGAAAGTCAAATTGGACAAACCTGTTTTTATTGGGTTTACTGTTTTAGAATTATCAAAGCTTTTAATGTTAGAATTTCTTTATGACTACTTTAAACCGTGTATCCAGAGTCCAGAGTACTTTACACAGATACAGATAGTTTTGTTATAGATATCCCTACTGAAGACATCTATAAAGACATGGAAACCGAAGTGGCTAAAGGTCATGCGGGATGGTATGACACGTCCGATTATCCTAAAGATTCGCCTTTGCATTCAATTACTAATAAGAAGGTTTTAGGAAAGATGAAGGATGAATTATCTGGAAAGGTGATCAAGGAGTTTGTTGGTTTAAGGTCAAAAATGTACAGTATTTCGAGCCAGGAGAAAAACATTAAGAAAGCAAAGGGAATATCTCGCAGCGTTGTGCAGTCAAACATATCACATGGCAACTACAAAGAAGCATTGTTTGGCAATAAGACTTTTCATCATGACAACGTAAAACTGCGATCTAATCTACATGAGATCAACACAACAGTTGTAACAAAGAAGTCGTTAGATAGAACAAACACAAAACGGGTGTTTGTTAATCCAGAGTTTTCATATGCAATCGGGCATTGGAGGACCGCATAAACAGGGGGGTTTATATTTTTCATCAACTTTTGTTATAAGATCAATCATAGCTTCATCCAATTCATTTAAATCTTTTCTCATGTTTGCTTGACGCGTTCGAATTTTTTTATTATTTCAAGATATTCTTTTTCCCAATTTGGGGGTTTGAGTTGTAGGTGATCTGGATGATTTAGCATGCATTGATTAATCCCCGAAAATGTTTCCTTAATAGCATTACACGCATGAAATGATTCCCGTATCATTTTCAAGGTCTCTTCCTTTACCATTCTTGTTTCATTCTGCGCTTCATTCTGAGCTTCCATTTTCAACTCAAATATATTTACGTAAATTAATTAAAGGGATGTGTTGGTGGGATTATCTGCAGTTCTTCTTTCACAAAAGTCTTTGAGGAGTGGTTCGTTTGGTGGTGGTCAGTTTCTCGTAAATAATACACGGGGCGGGATTCATCTTTTACAATTCTTTTTAGTTCATACGGGTCAACACTCAAAACTGGATCGGGTTGCCCTGATGCGAGGTTCCCTTCTGCTTCCCCCGGTAAATAAAGGTACCTTACTTTTCAAACCAACGGTGGATACGTTTGCCGGATGAAAAACTCTACTTCAACAACATTTATTGTTTTTTCTTTTGATTGCTTGTCTGGTTTTAGTCCTTTAAATTCTTCATTTTTCATTGCGCGCAAAACTGAGGGCAGTCTTCTGACCATTCTGTGTTGCGAGAATTGTCAATCAGCTCTCTGTGATACTGGTAGGAGAAAAGTCTCTTCGGCTAACTGTTTTGTTTAAGTTTCAACTAAAGCCGAGTGTCTGTGAAAACTCCCGGAATGCCTCTTTTATGGTAACTCTATGTTTTAACAATAATTGATTCACTTGGCCTTGTAATTCTTTTCCATCATCGACTTGAATCATGCGAGGATATGTTAAAGGGATCCTCGTTGGTCTATCAGTTGTTTGGCAACAGCAACAGCAGAAGCACTCTTTTGTGTTAATGGTTCAGCATTTTATATCTTGAAGCTATGTCAATGACTGTACGTGCTTACTTAAATCTTTTTCGTCTAATCGTATCAAGGGTAAATATAGAAGATACTTTTGATGGGTGGCGTTCCGGTATTGTATTCACAAAGTGTTGGTATGTGTGTATTCGCCTAGGCGCCGGTAAATAAATCTGCCAAAATCGCTTGTTTAGATAACCATGCTTTTGCTGTGTGTCACTAACAACCTGCCGCTTGGCTTAGCTTTTTGATTGCTGTTATTCCCTTCAATATCCTTTGGGCGATATAATAGTTTTTGTTTCATTGTTTTATTCAAGCCTATATTATGCGCAACTAAAATACACAACGGTCTTACCAAAGGCAATAAACGCGATTTCTGTGATTCTTTTGTTTTTATGATGGTTGGATTAAAAGTCACTGAATTTTGGCTGAGGCAAGGTTTCGATTGGTTTGCCTTTTACAAGATAATATTGTTTTTATTGCTTGATCAACCTCTTTAAATGTGTAAGCTGCATGCCCTCTGTTTTTTCTGTGTGTTATAATAAAATCTAAACTGCTCAAGTCATGCTGATTTTCAATAGGCGTCTTGTGCAGCTGCTGTTGCTCCATAGCTTTGTTAGTCTTTTTCTCTCGCTCATCCGCAGTGTACTAAAATGGATATTACTTCCGCTCTAAAAGCAAGCGATTCACCACAGCGCCGCCTATCATCATTATGAGTGAAGCATTTTTTTTTAAATGTATTTTTTTCTTACGTATGTAATTGTTGGTATTATTTTTTTCCCTTTTGGGGCGGACGGGGCTTTTTAAAATAGAAAATCTTTTCGTAGCAACGAAGCTGCAATGATAGCAATTAGCTTTGCTGAATCTCAAAGTCTAGTTTGCCAATAACTGCTGGTTTTAATTTCTTAACAAGCTTTTCCAAGCATTTGAGTATCCTTCACTTAGACCTCCAATAACAGCAGCATGGTATACAAGGTTAGCACAGTTTTTTTCGGTGCTCATTTTAGAAAATAATTAATTATAATTAATAAAAAAACATGAACAGTGATGATCTACTACAGCTACAAGGGCAGCTATACTCCTGAACTTATGAATGACCAAGTTGATGGACATGCTGTTATGCCCAAAAGGAGAGGTTGTATTCTTTGGCGGCGTGTGGGGGAAAAAAACAAAACAGTTCCTCGGAACTGAATTCAGCATTGAACATATTCAACAGATGTCGCCGCAAGACATTTTAAAGTATCATAACAGGTATGAAGCGCAGCTGGGGTCTAGAATGGTGAAAAGTGTGGGGCAAACGGTTCTTAGTTTGTACACTAAACTAGTCAGTAGATTTGCTCCCATTGATTCTGAACAAGATCTTACGTATGATTTAACGCAAGATCCAGTTTTAACAAAGTCATTAGAGTCTCTAGGATGTGATTTATACTATAGATTTGGAACATTGTTATCGCCATTAATCATGGGATTAATAACTTTTAATCATATAGATTTTATTTCCTTCAAAATGACCGAGCCAGAAAATATCAGCAGAATCAGAAAACACTGAATCAGGTGGAGAAAGTAACCAAGCCAGAAAATCAGCAGAAAACACTGAATCTGGCGGAGACCAGTGAAAAGCATCCTCATCCTGGGCGTGTTAAAGCAGGAAGAAAATTAGCAGAGTGGAACAGACAAAAAAAATTATGTTACAGAATATAACTCATAATGAAAACATAACACCGCCAACGCCAGAACAAGTTGATTCAATGCCAGCTATAAAAACTCCATGTGATTCAAGGCCTACAGCACCAAAGTCTTCATGGTATATTGAACTTAAAACTGTTGCCATTTTTGGCGCCCTTGCTGCTGTGGGGGCAGTTATTACGGTTATAAATATATACACAATGGCAGCAGAAATAGAACCTTCTACATCTCCGTACAGCTCACCAGTTGTATTGGTGGACAAACCTGATGGTTCGGTGCGTTTCTGCATCGATTACAGGAAACTAAACAAGATCACTGTGTTCGATGCCGAGCCCATCCCAGACATTGAAGAACTTCTGTGTCAGCTCTCAGAAGGAAATTTTGTGACAGTAGACTTGACTAAGGAATTTCAATTTACATTGAACCAGTGCCTGGAACACAAAATGTCATGGCAGATTTATTGTCGCGTGTATGAATATTCATGGACAAATGTAACTGTTTTCAAGGAAAGACTATTCCTGTTTTTGTCTTTCTTAATGATTACGGTGTGATCACTTTTGACAGTGCATTGTATGCTACTGACGATTTAAAATCAAGTGGTATTTATGCTAATTTGCTTGTTGAAGTGACTATATGTTTTACAAGCAAAAACTACTTGATGTTGATGTATTACATATCTATTCTTTGCTTTATTCTTTCGTAAACAATGAAAAATCATCATGTTACTATTTATGTCTAACTTGCTTGTGAAGATGAATATATATGTATGTGTGATGAGCAAATAACTCTTTAGAAATGTATATACACATGTTTTGATTGTGCAATGAGACAAACCAATTGTTTTCATTTGTCACTGTCAACAATGGAAAGCATGTGACTTTTCAATGGACTATAACATTACATGTGGGAAAAAACTATGTTTAAACTATGTTTATTTTGTTTACATGTCTATTGAGAAACATTTACACTTGGAAATATTCCATTTTCATGAGGGTTTTGAAACATATGATGTGAGACAAAGATCAAGGGAAAATATGTGCTTCACATCTTATGTATGAACACAATTTGTACTTTGAATTGCTATTGTTGTATCCATGTAATTTGTGAAATGTATTTTGTGAGATGTGGTGATCAATTATGAATTTTGTTTTTTTTAGAAAGACTGAAGGTTTGAAATATGCTATCTGTGGTGGATCATGATGATTGATTCTATACGTTGATTGTTAATTTGGTGAATCATGTGTGATGGTTACACATTTGAGATTCATGGCTGAAGATGTGTTTAAGTGGAAGTTGTATATCTTTTAAAAAATTTCTGGAGAAAATTTTTCATCCCAGGATGGGGGGTGTCATGTGACGTAGCCTCACATCAAGGCATGTGACGCTCCATCACATGTAGTTAGTGATATGAATCATTTCCCCATGCCACTACTGAAAAGGAAGAATATTCGTGTGGCTTGACTAGTGTAGCGGGCGTCCCCAAATAATTGTGAGTATGACTCGGTAAAGAAACAAACGTGGTCATGGGTGAAAGTGACCACTGAGTGATAGTTTAACAAGGGTTGGTAAGGTGCTGGTCAAGTGTTTTGAACACTGAGTATGCACTCACTAGGAGGAAGGAGGAAAGAATCAGTTTTAACCAGCAGATGCCTAGAGACTCGAACCTGTCAGGACGTTGGTCCTCGCTGCTGACCAGTCATTACCAGGTGAGCGATAGATAGTTGGGGAAAGCTACGGGGAAAAACTTATAGGAAAAGAGAAAGAAAGAATTCTATGTTGAATTAAGAAGGTTACTTACACGAACCTTATTCGTGTTTCAGCCCTTCACCTTTTACCCTTCGCCCTTCACCCTTCACCTTTCACCCGTGAGGTGTTGAAGATGGCCATGGTGTGGGGAACACACCGGTAGGCAGCCCCAGGAATTAAGGACTCCAGGAGAGGAGTCGGGAATCGTCATCTCTCCAGGGACAGGAAAGACGAGGGAGAGGAGTTGGAACTCATCTCTCCAGTGACAAGAAGAGTCGAGGGAGAGGAGTCGGAAAGTCATATCTCCAGGACGGGAGAAATCGAGGGGGCGAGATGATGTCTGAGAGAGACAGGGAATCCTGAAAGGATGAGGCGAGTCGTAATTCGGATGCAGGCATAGCATCAAGGAGTGAGAGAATCATTTATTTTCCTGGTCTGAATTTTGTGGGCCAATGTTGTGTGAAGGCCGTGACTTTATGAAGTCTTGAGTGAGTTAGTTTGCCTCTCAGTGGAAAGAGAGCTTCATGTATAAAATTTGTTTATAACGTGTTTGATGTGATTTAGTAAAGTGTTTTCCCGAAGGAGAGGGGGAGAAGAAAAAACATTCGGTAGTGCGCCTTTTGGTTGATTGGAAAGATTGCGTGTGCGTATGGAGTAAATGCTGTCATGAATGCGCGTGTGCAAAAGTGACAGTGTGACAGTAGCCCTGCTGATGAAAACATCAGTAGTAAGTCCACATGATTTTTGTCTGGTGCGCCAATTGTTGGGCTGTTCTTAGACACTTTAATGGGCTGTAGATTTGTTTCCTCATCCCATGTGTAGATATTAACAGTTATTGGTTTGTTTTGTTCTTCAAACTGTTCAATTTGATCTACGCTAACAGGAAAGGATATTCCACTAAAGTTAAGATCATTGATGTAAGGCTGATAGTTAGATACTCTCTCTGCGTTTTTGCGGACGTGATGCAGCCTTGCGAGAACACACCACATGAAACATTTGTTGTCTGAATTCTTTATGTTTAGAACTGCCTTTTTCGCTACCAATGCTGGGGGCAGCGGAATGTAAGACTTGCCAACAATCGGTGCATACTTAGACTGTTTTAATCTGATCTTTATGACTTCACCCTCTGACCAACCAGAGCCTCTCATTTTGGCTTCCTCAGAGGCTTCATCAAACTGTGTAAGCAGTTCGTCTGCCCAACCGGGTGTTAAGTAATTTGAGGAAAGAATAGTCTGCTGTTTAGTTGAGACCCAGACTTCTAGATTTTCTTCATTTATTGTTATATAGTCGATTAAAACAGCTAACATTACTTTAACTGGCGGGTCTATTGTTAGTTTACTTGGAACTTGAGAAATAGCATGAACAACACTTGCCCGTACGTTTGCTGGATCAATGACTTCTAAATCAATATCATTCAGTGCTCTTGATAAATCTTCTTCCTTACGCATTGCTTCAAACAATTCGTCTGGACCTTCATATATCTTATCCATGCTGAGTTTCTTTTCTAACTCAAAATATTTATTTAAATTAAAAAAAAATTAATCAGAATCAATATCAACGGTCTTTTTGTGCTTGGACTCATAAACTAAAGTATAAACACCCTTTGGCGTTGTTAATGCGAGCTGTTTAGAACAGAGTTTAATGTCTCGTCTACTTTTTTTAAACATTCCTTTTTTATCTGATCGGTGTCTGGCTGTTGAGAAAAAGTTGTCCTCGCCTTTCTTTGAAGATCAAACTTTTGTCTTGTAACAATAACAACCCAAGACCGTCCTTCGTTTTTAGAACATGCTATTGATAACAATTGCGGAAGCAGAATGGTCGCACTTCATGAAATACTTTACAAAGTTGTATGGTTTAATATAAGTGAATCCAAGAATAATAATAAGATTCTAAAAGTTGACAAAACAGGGGCCAAGTTAGCCAGTTAACAATACCTGATGGTTATTACGGGTTTTGCTCACTAAAAGAAGCAATGAGTAACTTTGACATTACTCTCAAACTTAACAATGCGAATCTGAAAACAATGTTAACATTCAAACCTGAAGAAGAAGTAGGTTACTATTTTGATAAAGAGCTAGCTAAAATGTTAGGCTTTGCAGCTGACAATTATAGATTTAGAGTTACGCCAAACAAAACTACTTATGAGGGAGAAAATCCGCTCAATCTTACATTACATTCATTACTCTATGTTCATTTGGATGAGCTGAGCACTGATGAAAACTTATATGATGGAAGGCCCTCAACTGTTTTAAGAGCTCTTCCATCAGGGAAAGCTGCATATTGCGATTATGAAATTATACAATTCCCTAATTTACAGTTTAAAAGATTAGTTTGGGGAGGGTCAGATCATTTAATATAAAGATCACAGACAAAACAGGGAAAGTCGTGAAATGTGATAACCTGCACATTGTTTTGGAAGTAAAATAATTAGCTGTTCTAAAAAATAATGTCGCGTGGACCAGAAGAACCGGGAGTTACATTAGCGCCTGTAAGGTGTATAACCTTAGAATTAAAGACCTTGCAGACGTTGCGGACTTTGAACAGAACGGTGAGATAGGCGCTTTGTATGGTTTTGAGTACACTAAAGATGGTGATTATAAACGCAAAGAGGTTGGCGACAACAAAAAGTTTCCTAAACTAGAACAACTACGCAATGTAGAAGCAAATCATGCTGGCCAGTATGAATATAAAATAGTTCGAAAACCTGACAGCAAATGGCAGTTAGAACCATATTTAGAATGGGACATAAAATTTGAATTCATAAGCCCATTTACATTTTTTAGCCGTCAAAAAAGTTTCAGAAAAGCATTCAACTCTGGCCCTTTACATGTAAGTCTTATGCCAGACGACAATAGTCGGAAAGAGATTGAAATAACGCCGTATGGGAAAAAACAGTACATCCTCCACAGAAGAGAAACGGTTTTAAAGAAAGCTTCTACAAAATTACAGTTCTTTCCAAGCAGAAAATTAGGAGACACGTTCACAATGATATTTGAAATTTCTGTCTTTAAAGATGTGGAGAGGGATGGGGTTGTGGGCGTTAGTGACGTCCTTATAAAAGGAATTAATATTAGCTGGCAAAACTTAGACGTTAAACGTCTTAAAGTTACCATCGTCGTTCTTCACAATGGTGAGGATATTAAGACCATAACAACAAGCAAAAAAATCAATGTTGACTTAAATAGAAACAATCTTACAGAACTGAATTGGATTAATCTTACACGTTTAGGCCTCATAGGGTTTTATTATACTGAACAAGTTTTGACAGAGAGTATGATAAACATAATAACTGGATTAGATTAAATTCTGTTATAAAACTATGGAACAGTTAAACTTTATGATAAAAACCCCTCATTGTTCATTAATTTGTGGACAGACTGGTTGTGGGAAAACAATATTTATCCTCGACCTATTACAAACAGTTTATCGTTATAATTTTGATCATATAGTAATTTTCTGCCCAACACTTAAATGGAACAAAGCATATCATGATAGAAGGTTTATATGGGCGGATGATGACATATATTTAATTGATCCCAGCAATAAGCTGAGTGAGTGTTTAGAACACTTTTATAAATTGTTTGAGGGAACGCAGACACTATTTATTATAGATGACTGTTCGGCAGAAAGAGACATAGTTAAAAAGAGAAACACTTTGTCAAAACTGGCTTTCAGTGGAAGACATGCTGGGATAAGTGTGTGGATTTTATGTCAAAAATATAACTCCGTTTTAAAAGACTTTAGAGAACAGTTAAAGACTGTAGTTTTATTTCACATGAAAGACAGAGACGCATTTGATGAATGTATGCGTGAAAATGATGTTATTGAAAATGATCAGGAAAAACACAAGATTAAACAAAAATTAAATCTGAAAAGTTTAGTAAATTAGTATTGAAAACGGATAACCCTACACAGTATGTTTGTTTGTAAAAAATCGTTATTTTTTTGGTTATTGAAGTCTTACTTGTCAGAGAACGTAAAAACGCCGGTTCTAGGGTCAACCGGTCGAAACTGGTTGAACTGTGTAATGCAGGTTGGTTTTACCTCGTTAATGCGCATGCCCAGTGGAATCAAGTCCACTGAGTATGAGAGAACTGATAAATACCAATCCTGGGGTCAGCTGCTCCGAAACTGGTTGAGGAGCAGCTGAGCCAGGATTGGTATTTATCAGTTCTCTGCGTCTGCACAAACGATGTGCTGATATCTTCTGCTGCAGAAGTTTTAGATCGTTAATGCAGCAGTGCATTACCACTGCATCAGGTTTCTCCTCGGCATCGTCAAGTTCTTGCAGACGTTGCTCTAGTCCTTTATCTTATATACTGTTCAAAAAAGAAACGCAACAAATAATATTTTGGAATATGATGCAATATTTACATATTCCCAACATGAATGATGTTGACAAATAGCAGAATTGATTCACCCGTTCCTCTGCCATGTCAGTGTACAAGTTCAGCGCATGCCGTGCGATAAACACGTGCTGGTGGGCTAAAATCTAGCGCTGTAAACTTTCGACTGTCGACGGATTTGCAGACGGGAAATTCACGTGCAAAGCACAGAATACAATACTCACAACACCTCAATAGCAGGGTATAAAAGGGGTTTGGCTTCATTGAAAAATGAAACCAGAAACGAAAGGAAAGAATGCCAAATCTGAATAGCCAACAACGAGAAAATGCGATAGGCCGGTTGCAGGCCGGACAGAGTCAAGCGGCTCTTGCCAGACATTTCAATGTGGCCAGAAGCACCATCAGTAGGCTTTGAAACCGGTTTGGAACGATGGGGTCAACAGCAGATCGACCTCGTTCAGGACGGCCAAGGTGCACAACCCGAGCCCAAGATCGCCACATTACGCTCCGCCATGTTCGGGATCGTTTCCTGTGTGTCTCCTCTACAGCCCAGGCCATCCCTGGCCACAGACGTATAAGCGGGCAAACCGTACGCAATCGTCTACATGCTGTTGGAATGAGGGCTCGAAGACCTATCCGAGGACCCGTTATGACTCAGCGTCATCGCCAGGCACGACTTCAATGGTGCATGCAACATCTTCCCTGGGCTGTTCATCGTGAATGGAGACAGGTTTCATTCAGCAACGAATCACATTTCCTGCTGCAACGCCATGACCAGAGGAGGAGGGTCTATCGCAGAATGAATGAACGCTATGCACAGAACTGTGTTGATCAGGCACCTCCCCATGGTGGTGGAGGGGTAATGGTATGGGGAGCCATCAATTTCAGTGGCAGAAGCCCCCTAGTACTGGTCCAGGGACGACTTAATGCTCAGCGCTACATTGCAGAAATCCTCCAGCCTCACGTTCTTCAACTCCTGGCTGCTCCTGGTTCCATATTTATGCATGACAATGCTCGGCCACACTCAGCCCACTTAACACGACATTTCCTGGCTGCCAACAACGTCAATCTCCTTCCCTGGCCCTCTATGTCACCGGATTTAAACCCAATAGAGCACATTTGGGATGAGTTGGATCGCCGAGTCCGTGCCCGGGTTAATGCCCCTACAAATGAACAAGAGTTGTTCCAGGCTCTTCAGGAGGAGTGGGACACCATTCCACTGCGCGTCATCCGCAGTCTGCTGCGATCCCTGCCCAGGCGACTTCAAGGTGTGACTGCTGCACAGGGAGGACACACACGCTACTGACGTTCGAAAGGTGTGAGCTCTTCTGTAATGACTCTTTGGCACTGTTTTTTTTCAACGCAAAATCAGATAAGCCATTATGTTTCAATCATCTCCACTGTAACCGTGTTTTGCAGTTACCTGAAAATGTACAATGTTTTGAAAATAGTAAAGGCAGGTGACCAATTGCTGCTGTTGCGTTTCTTTTTTTGAACAGTATAGCTTCTTTGACGTGTCACATTCAGATCGTACCAATTTCAAGTCTCCTATCGTCCACGCCGTTAGCAACCGAGTCGTGGATCACCAGAACCTTCGGTAGGCTTAGTTTCTCTTCTTTTGCCTTCGTTTTCTTCTTGTTTTGACAATCATCATCACGACCTTCATCGCAGTCCTTCAAGCAGTATGCCAGAAAATCCTTGATGAGAAGAGATGGCCAGAACAGTGGACGCAATCACTGGTGGTTCCTCTGCCAAAGAAGGGCAACCTGAGACAATGCCAGAACTATAGGACCATTAATCTTATTAGTCACCCAAGCAAGATCATGCTACGAATTCCAGACTGAAGTCAAGGGCCGAAGAAGTACTCGCCGAAGAACAAGCTGGTTTCAGAAGGGGGAAAAGCACCATTGAGCAAATATTCAACTGCAGAATACTCATTGAAAAGCTCCTTCAACACCAACGTGACTTGTTCCACAATTTTATTGACTTCAAGAAAGCGTTTGACAGGGTGTGGCATGAGGGACTATGGCATGTGCTGAGAGGATATGAAATCGACGAAGGCATCGTGAGCGTGATAGAGGCCCTATACAAGAACTGCAACAGTGCAGTGCTCCTCAACAATCAACTAGGGGAGTTTTTCAGAACGACCATCAGTGTCAGACAAGGCTGTATCCTCTCTCCTGCGTTGTTTAATCTATTCTTAGAAAGGATAATGCAAGAAGCACTGGAAAACCATGAGACCTCTATCTCCATTGGTGGCAGACAAATATGCAACCTCCGGTTTGCTGATGATATAGATCTGATGGGGGGAACGAATGAAGAACTGCAGGAACTTACCAACAGACCTGTTGATAGAGCGGGTGCTTATGGAATGGAGGTCAGCACAGAGAAATCCAAAACCATGGTAAACAGCGAGAACATGGACCATGCCACTATTTTCATGAACGGAGAACAACTGGAAGATGTCGGAAACTTCAAATATCTAGGAGCAACCCTGACAAAGGATGAAAGCTGCAAAGCAGAAATAAGAATTCGTATTGGCACAGTCACCGCAGCCATGACAAAACTGAACAGAGTGTGGAAAAGTAACATCCGATTCTCCACAAAATTCAAACTTACAAAGCCCTGGTGGTCTCCATTGTACTGTATGGTTGCGAGGCATGGACACTGATGACTGAAACTGAAAGGAAGATCCAGGCTTTTGAGAGCAAATGCCTGAGGAAGCTCCTTCAAATCTCCTGGATAGAGCACAGGACCAATAAATATGTACGGAGCAGAATTGAGAACCTTGCTGGACCTCAGGAACCTCTCCTTTCAACTGTGAAGAGACGCAAGCTGATATGGTTTGGGCACAACACTCGACACACAAGTCTGTCCAAAACAATCATGCAAGGCCCCATCGAGGGCGGAAGAAGAAGAGGAAGACAGCGGAAGAACTGGCATGAGAACATCAAGGAATGGACCGGACTCCATACACGTGAGCTGCTGCCAGCGGCTGCTGACAGAGACAGATGGAGAAGGGAGGTTGCGTCTGCGGTCCTCAGGTTTCCCCAACGACTACTTCTGTAGTTATAGGCCTGAACTAGAACAGAATAGAACATCACTACGTGATTTGACGTCATGTTTGTATCATTTCGAAATGAAGGCCTGACGTCATGTTCTGTTTTGATGTTCTTTGCACCTAAAACTGCTTTTGCTCCTGCATTTACGGCTTTTTCTTGAGCAGAAGGTAGTCTGTTATTGATCGATGCGTTCGCAGGTGGGGTTTTGACCACTTCAGCATACGATGTTGTGTCTGTAGGATATATTTCTGTTCGTGTTGCTGTTGTTGTCATGGAAACGTGGGGTTTGACTATTTTTTCTAGGATCTTCGTTTGAGCTACAACGGCATTTTCCAATGATTTGATGCGATCTTCTAGAGTTAATTTCATGCCAAGAGCGTAATTTTCTTCACCGACCTCATTTGTTGTCGTAGATGACTCCGTTGAATGTCGATGGGTTGATGTTGCTTGGGCAGCTGTAGGCATAGCTAGCTCCAGTAACGGAGTGTCGTCTCGCCGCTCGACTGTTTCGGCACAGTTCTGCTGGCTACGAGCATTTCCCAGTAAAGTTGACAAACGCCACGGTCGCAGGCCTGTTGATTTGGACGCCGCTAACTCAGGCCTGTTGATCTGGGCGCCGCTAACTTTCTGAAGGCTCTTGACTTCATGTTCCCCAGCAAACTCACAAAAAAAACTGCCGCAGGTGTTTAAACTAGCCACTATGTATATCCGCCATCTTGTATCTTCTTTTGTGTGTGTGTGTGTGTGTGTTGTGTGTGCGTGTTCACAACTATGACTATGTGTGTGGCTGCTTGTTTGTGTTTATCCAAAAGTGATAAGACCAAAACAAGAAAACTAAAACAGATAAAGGACATAATTGTGCTATGAAAATCTGGCAGATTACACAATTTAACTAACAATAAAAAACACTAAACATCAGTCCTGTGTCAGTTCCATGTTTACAGCACATTAGTCGGAATGAAGGGGAACGACTCTTTTTTAGACAACAACGGAAGCGGGTGAACATAACCAAGTAGTTCATGCTAGCTTAGTGTGTCATTTAAAGTTTCCAGTGTTTAACATTAAAAAAAAAGGAGGAAAAACGTGTAATCCAGCACCGGCCCTCAAGTCTTCTGTTGCCATCTTGTAACTGCCTGCGGTGACACAGTGAATGATGTGTTGTACAGCTCACTAGTCTGGCTGAGAATTCTTCCAGACATGATAATAAAAGACAACATTGCTGGATTTATATGGTGATTCCATGATGTCAGTGAATTTCTTTCCATTGACAGTTTTTCAGGCTTCTGTGTCTTCTGATGACGTCTGTGTTAGTGCACCTCGTAAGCAGTACTGATTCACGTTGTGGATATGATTTTGTCACAAATACTGTTCGATCATCTATGTCTCATACTTCCTTTCACATTTACAACCCTTAGCTGGTCTGTGTTTTCTCACGGGTATCCTTCTAAGGTTAACGCACTTGAAAACATAGTATGCGTACAAAAAGCGAAGCCAGTCTGGAATAACAGGTAAAGTGTTTGCACATGTCTTCGGCAGTTGTTGGCTCCTGCAGGACGTGCCAGACTGAAGATTATTCCCAAGGGTCCGTGAGTTTTTGTTGCAATGTTGTCACTCAGCGGTCCCCGTACACGCACTCACACGCACTAAGAGACAGTCAAGCTTCCCGCATGCAACACCACGTCTGACTTCTTTCTTTCAATAGAGCAAACCAAAAGTTTTCTCCCCCGGGGAAAAAAACAACAAAACAACCTCTTTCTATTCGAGCTTGGCGTGAACGGGTATTAATATTTTTTCTTCTTTTTTCTTTCTTTTCCAATATGATGAGTAGCAGAAACAAATATCCATAATAAAACACTAGCTAGACAAAACGTAGGCTTAAAACAATACGGACTAATGGATATAAACATCTGAACTATAAAAAAATAGAAGCAAGGGGTACAAACGGACGGAATCTTTTTTTTGTTCTTGTTTCAAAAGCAAGGCTGGAAATAACACAGACTATTGACCACAGTAAAGATACATAAGTGTAATTTTAGTACTAAACAATTCACCGATAAACAAGCAAAATGATAAGCGATATCAACCAAAATCGATGCCTGAGTACAACTCACACCATCAAGATACTGCTTCGGACCAGCAAATTATAAAAAACAACAACCAACAACCGGAAAACAAACGGATTTCTTCGCTGCAAAACTGAAAGATGCAGCAGAAAAGCAAAATATGTCAAACGCTTTCAGATTCATATCATCACATAGTCATATCTAAAATCAAGTGAAGGCAATGAAAAAGACAAACGTCTGAAAAGCGGGAGAAAGCTCACACTATCCAGAAAACACCCAAAGACACACATTCACTTGACCCGAAATCGGGGTCACCACTGTCACATGAATATGTCTCCCCACTGGTTAAAAAAAAAAAAAAAAAAAAAAAAAAAAATATATATATATATATATATATATATATATATATATCCTCTCTATTCACGCCTCACTTCTTTCGGCGCGAGGTTTGTTTTGTTTTGATGTGAAAATGGAGGGGAATTTGGAAATGATTCCGATCACGATCAAAACCGGAATAAACAGTCGAAATTCGAAGTCGCGATACAAACTTGTATTGAACATTAGCAATCGTAGGATGCCAGAGAAGATGCATGCTTCTCAACCTGTTTGAAAAAGACGCACAGCAATAACGGTAAAACAAATAGAGACTACACGCCCAAATTGCAATGCCAGCGTCTCACCGACTTACTTTCAGTCAGAACATCCGATCCATTATGTCGGGGTCTGATCTTAAACTAACACACACAGCATTTACATGACGTACTCTGTAAGGGAAGGTCTGGTAGAGCTGAATCGATGGGGTTCAAGAAAGGATGCTTGGCAGATTTGGGCTATGCGGTCTTTCAGGGTGAGTTTAGAGTCGAGATAG
The DNA here is from genome assembly GCA_018398815.1 of Conus ventricosus. Taxonomy (NCBI): domain Eukaryota; kingdom Metazoa; phylum Mollusca; class Gastropoda; order Neogastropoda; family Conidae; genus Conus; species Conus ventricosus. The sequence continues at coordinate 11,640 of JAFLJL010014606.1, read as the reverse complement.
AAGCCAAGGTCATGAACACATGGCGTAAGTAGGATGTCAGTGGGGCTTAAGAGTAATGACGGATGAAGACGGGGTCTTGAGCTAAAGAGTGTTTTATAAACCAGATAGCCTCTGTTCTGTCATCAGTTAATTTCAGCTCATTATTAGACATCCACTGTTTGATTTCAGAGACACAATCCTGCAGATTGTTGACTAGACTATCATAGGTAACTAGCGAGTCGGAACATTTGACCCGAGTGTCATCAGCAAACATTTCATGATTGTGAGGACGGTTTTTAATGATCTCAGTCAGGGGCGTCATGTACATTATGAAGAGCACTGGACCTAGCACAGAACCCTGGGAAACGCCAAATCTGATAAAAAAAACTTTAAAAAACCGTTTCTCGTTAATAAGGACGAACTGCTCTCTGTTTGACAGAGAGGATCTAAACCAATTTAATGCAATGTCAGATATGCCGAAATTTGCGCTTAGATGTGAAAGGAGAATTTTGTGATCGATTGTGTGGAAGCTGCTGACAGATTGAGGAGAAGAAGAACAGATAGTTTGTCATCATCGAGAGATGTTAGAATATCATTCAAGATTCAGATGAGAGCGGTTTCTGTGCAATGCCCAGCACGGTAGACTAACTGGTGGAAATGGAGAGGGTTAGTCATAAGAAGATGTTGGGATAATTGATGGAGGGCCAACTCCTCTAAACATTTTAACAAGAAAAGTTGTTCACACATGTTTTTAAAATAGTTGAATAAGGAGACGACTTTTTAAAGAGGTTTCACAATTACAGATTTGAAAACATCACCTTGTAATTATATTGTGTGTGAATCATCTATGTTTTGAGATGATCATCAATCACCGAGTTATTAAACTTTTTTGTTGCCGATGCATTTCCAGCCACCTTGTTGGGCTTTGGTGGTGAAAAGAAATCTTTTTCACCTTGATCATAACTGCTCGGATAGATTATCTCAACATAGCTCCCATATGTTTTAATTAAACCTCAATCTCAACACAACTCATATCCTGTTGATAAATACAGTATGAAAAGATATTTAACCTGCATTCAACTCTCTCTCTCTCTCTCTCTCTCTCTCTCTCTCTCTCTCTCTCTCTCTCTCTCTCTCTCTCTCTGTTTACTTGCACACACACACACACACACACACACACACACACACACACACACACACACACACACACACACACACACACACACACACACACACACACACACACAAGGTTTGATTATAAATATACTGATTTGCAAAAGAATGTTAATAATAACGTCTTAGGTGCTATGAACAAGTCACATATTGACGATAGTTATCCTAATCACTTAAAAGTTTATACAGACGGATCCCTATTAAATGGCAATGCTGGTTCCGGCTTTGTTATTCCTGCTTTGAAAGCAGATAAATCTTTTCATCTTGGAAAGGGGTTTTCTGTCTTTACGGCTGAACTGAGAGCAATTCTAATGGCTCTGCATTATATTATTGACATTCCACGTGATTTTTCTAGAATACTTTTTTTGCGTTGATTCCAAATCTGTTCTTCAAGCAATGGAATCTATTGCTACTACCAGTCGCGCCGAGATTATCACCGAACTAAAAATTCTGATCCATTTCCTTACATCTAGAGGGATAACAGTGGACTTTTGCTGGATTCCGCCACACTGTGGGATTGTAGGAAATGAATGGGCAGACAGAACTGCCCGTATAGGATCAAAACACTCTGAAAATTCTGTCTGTATCAAAATACCTTGGAGTCTTCATGAAGCCTATGGACTCTTAAAAAGAGTCTCTTTTGAGTCTTTTTATAACCTGTATAAAGATTCAGTACTCTTTAAAATACATGCACAAGGTTCTTCACTGAGTTGCTGTTCAAGAACTCAGAAATCTACTCGTCCATCTAACTCGTCCATTCAAATTCGTAAACTGTATACAAAGACGTATGTACATGTACACAAATTTCGGAAACTGGAATCTCTCTTTTATAGGCTTAAAGTTAACGCTCTTAGTACAAAATTCCACAGAAATTTACAATGTGCTTGTGGAGCAGTCGACCAGTTTCAATACTCCGCATTTTCTTTTTAAACTGTTCCTATTTTAACTCATCTCTCTCCAACTTCCGACAAAAAGATTCCCTATGCATTTTCCAGAATCTTCACGCCTTTTGTACATTTGTAAATTCGTTGATGTTAAGGCCAGTTGGCTCGTTTGTATAAATATGTCCAGGGTTTTTTTTCTCTGCTTTGTAATTTATCTTTTAAGTTGTTACATTTAGAACAGTATTTTCTTTTCAATTGTCAAAGTCGCACACGCACACACACACGCACGCGAGCGCGCGCGCGCGCACACACACGCACGCACGCACGCACGCACGCACGCACGCACGCACGCACGCACGCACGCACGCACGCACGCACACACACACACACACACACACACACACACACACACACACACATTCGTACGTAGGCCTATACTAGCATTTTGCATACACTATTTCCATTTTTCCCATCCACTCATTTCTGCATTATTTTTTCCAATATCACTTTAAGTAAACAGACGTTAAATTGAAGAACTCAACACACACACACACACACACACACACACACACACACACACACACCACACACACACACACACACACACACACACACACACACACACACACACACACATCTTTGGCAAGTCAATACCATAATGATGCAAGAATTGTTAGCCTGCACTTGTTTTCCCCCACTACTTAATTGTTCAATATATATATATATATATATATATATATATATATATATATATATATATATATATATATATATATATATATATATATATGTGATGGTGTGGAGGGGTAAGGGGTGTGCAGGTGAAGACAGGCAGATGGTGAGGAAGTGCAGGAACCAAGGGACAGCAGCCGGTCAAGAAGACGCAGTGGACGAAGCAGAGTTTTTCTCCTTTTATTTCTCTCCCATGGCAAGGAGCTCAAACCAGGAACGCACTCAGCGCACTGAGCACTCTCTCTCTGCCTCTCACGCCAGTCGCTCACATCATGGAACTCTAGGGGAACACTCTGCTTCGTCCACTGCGTCTTCTTGACCGGCTGCTGTCCCTTGGTTCCTGCACTTCTCACCATCTGCCTGTCTTCACCTGCACACCCCTTACCCCTCCACACCATCACAACTGGCGCTGCGAGCAGGATCGGAGACAGAAGGACCAAGGAGACACAGCCCAAGAAGACCGGACACCATGGCCAGCCAACTACCTCTGCACCCCCTGCATCAGCTCCCTATTCTCGCCAGCTGCGGGCTTCTCTGGCCGGGAGGAGAGAGAGCTGGCCCGATGGATGGATCCTCCTGCTGCAGTCGGCGCATCTCTCCTGGTGACAGCTGAGGCAAAATGGACTTTGCCTGTCGCCTGGGTGCTGCTGGGCCATGTCGCTTGTCAGCATTCTGGCTGCTGGCAGGGGCAGAGGACTGGGGTTTGTCCCCAGTTTTCACAGGTGCCGACCTCCGTCGCCTCCGCCTGGGCCGTCGTCCTGGGTGCTGTGTGCCCGTCACACAGTGCGGACCTGCAGTGGTGGCCGTGCAGGTGGTGGCTGCTGGATTTCCTGCCTCGGGCTGGCGACTGTGGGTGCCTCTGGCTGACTTTGAGGTGGGGCGACGGCAGCATTGCCGGCCGTGTGGAGGATGTCGCCGTCGGCACTGCAGTCCTGCACCCCCTTTGGGCTTCCTTCCTGGCCTCTTCAGGGGTGGTGTGAGACGCTGTGGCCGGGGTGACCACATCGCGCTGCCCTCCCCAGTTCTCCAATATGCTACTGGCCCACCTACGCCAGCCCCACGGCGGTCTACGCGTCTGGTAAAGAAACCAACAAAAAGGTATACCTCAGTGCCCGCCTAGATGGCTGAACGCTTGCATAGTTAACTGACTTGGTCAGATGTTCTCAGGGACAGTTTTCATACTCCAGGACTGATTTCTTGTTAAATACCTCCTGAAAAGAGGTGTTGTGGACTACCTTTTTTTCTAATACCTTGTGACATTTTAATGTTGTCTTCTTTGTTTTTTTGTATAAACGGTACATATCGATTGTTCCCCAAAGACGTAAAATGATGTATGCCTCTGTTTTTCAAAGTCGACAGTAATGACCAAGAGAAAACTACGTTGTGTGACCCCTTGGGGAAACTTTGTCCAAAACGACAAAACCTACCCCAGTCCATGTTTTCCTGGGGACTTGACTCTAAGGAGTTTGATCATTCCTTTTAGCCATTTTGTACCGGACTTTATGGAATCTTGTTCAAGTAACAAGCCCATTGTTGTCGTTTGGTACCCAATGCCCTGGAATTTAACAAATCCATTCAAAGTATATTTTGTACCCGACTTTCTCGGAATGTTGTTTTAAATAACAACTCCATTATAAAGTCATTTTGGTACTTGACATTTTGGAATTTGTTCAAATAACAAGTCCATTGTTGTCACTCGGTGCCTACCCAATGTTTTGGATTTTTTTTGAAAAACCAAATCCTTCGGAATGTTGTTTTAAAAAAACAAATCCTCTCTAAGTCATTTTGGTACTTGACATTTTGGAATTTTGTTCAAATAACAAGTCCATTGTTGTCACTCGGTGCCTACCCAATGTATTGGATTTAAAAAAAAACAAACAAATCCTTCGGAATGTTGTTTTAAATAACAAATCCTCTCTAAGTCATTTTGGTACTTGACATTTTGGAATTTTGTTCAAATAACAAGTCCATTGTTGTCACTCGGTGCCTACCCAATGTTTTGGATTTTTTTGAAAAAACAAATCCTTCGGAATGTTGTTTTAAATAACAAATCCTCTCTAAGTCATTTTGGTACTTGACATTTTGGAATTTTTGTTCAAATAACAAGTCCATTGTTGTCACTCGGTGCCTACCCAATGTTTTGGATTCGTTTGAAAAACAAATCCTTCCTAGTCATTTTGGAACCTGACCTTTCGGAGTTTTGTTTTAAATAACAACTCCATTAAAGTCATTTTATGGTGCCCAAAATTTGGGTTTTGTCCAGAAAACAAATCCTTTCTAGTCATTTTGTATTTGATATTTTGGAATTTTGTTTAAATTATATGCCCATTCTAGTCAATGCGAATCTGCCGACTTTCAGAAGCCTTGTAAAAAAAAGCAAGCCCTCGTTAGTTGGAATGATATGAATACAAAGAATGAGAGAGAGAAGATGTTTTGATGCGTTGTTTTGACACATTAATGTAAGGGTTTTGTTTAGGACTAGAAATGCCTCTCCAGACTTGAGGTCTAAAGCTCCAGTTTTCCCCATTGATTTATGTGTTGTACTTGATGACTCTGTCATTTTATGTCAGCGAGGACGCTGGTTGTAACAGAGTAGGGGGGGATGTAGCCGGGTGCTAACAGTGTTTGTTTTTATTTTGGTTACCTTTCGTGGACGGAAATGTTTTGTTCGAGAGTTATCTTCCCCTTACCTCCCTTGGTCGAATCTCATTTATTTTATTGTGTTAAATTCTTTAAATCATGAATACCTCAGAACCTACATAGTTGTATGTACGTCGCTAAAGTCACAAAAATTAATGTATTTGATTCATTACAACCGTACTGGGCTGAAAAGCCCATATTTTCTCTAAACTGGGATTTTGCACGAGCAATCTTGGCGCCATTTTCAATTGTCTGTCGAATGAACATTGAATAATTCTTGATTTTACAAAAAGCAAGAGGAAAACCGAAGAATCTGAAGATGCATGTTAAAAGTAATGTCCATGAGCTCTCATTTCGTATATCGCATGCTTAGGATCTATTCCGCACAGGCTTGCGACTATACGAAATGACTGACGACGCCGGTTCCCTTGATCAAGTCGCCTTCTTCGTTCATTGTCGGAGTTTTGATCCAAATTATCATTCTACGAAATTCGGACTTCCCGATCGAAATCTTGCTTATGACTCCATTTCTGTTATGAATACAACTGAAAATGTGTAGAATTTATTATTTAACAGACCGTTTCAACAGAGTATTTTTCAGTTGAAAATTGTGTCAAAAGTAGGCGCCGAAGTGAAAAGTCAGCTGTGTCTTCTATCAAACTTTAAACGCAAAGTTCTCCGCTTGGACGGCATCTTGGATAATGAAATTTATATGTATCAAAAGAGCGAGATGCCAGCTTTTTATTCATTACAAAATTATTTCACGCTGTTTAGTATTTTTCATCGAAATAAAGGGAAAATATGACGTAAGCTTGTTAAAAGTGGTTTCACTCTGGGACATTAATCAGCAATGATTTAGTACAGGAACAAAATTGTCAAATGTGACTTACTGCATTTTATTCCTTGTGTTCTGAGGTTTTCCTCGATAGTAAATATGTGTGTTAATAGTTTGAACGGACAGCGAGCCAGACAACACTGAAGCCGCGATAGAAAACACAAATTTATGTTGGTTCCGGCCTCGCGAGGCTCGTTTCGTCTTCGGCACCGTGGTGCTGGCTTTGCGGTCCGGTACGGTGTTATAAAAGTAGAGCGTGGTGTGAGAATGGAGAGTGTTCCCTAGAGAGTTCCATGATGTGAGCGACTGGCGTGAGAGGCAGAGGGAGGGCGCACTCAGTGCGCTGAGTGCTGAGAGCGAGAGAGTTCCCAGGCTGCGTTCCTGGTTTGAGATCCTAGCCATGGGAGAGAATAAAAGAAGGAAAGCTCTACTTCGTCCTCTTGTGTCTGCTTGACCGGCTGCTGTCCCTTGGTTCCTGCACTTCTCACCATCTTCCTAAAAGAAGGAAAGCTCTACTTCGTCCTCTTGTGTCTGCTTGACCGGCTGCTGTCCCTTGGTTCCTGCACTTCTCACCATCTGCCTGTCTTCACCTGCACACCCCTTACCCCTCCACACCATCACATATATATTGATATATATATATATATATATAATATATATATATATATATATATATATATATATATATATATATATATATATATATATATATATATATGTGTGTGTGTGTGTGTGTGTATGTGTGTGTGTGTGTGTGTGTGTGTGTGTGTGTGTGTGTGTGTGTGTGTGTGTGTGTGTGTTAACCACAGTAAACAAGGAAGCATCAAGTTTACAGAGTTCTTGTTTTAATAAACATTCAAAACAACGTTCTAACTGATTGTTTTATATACATTAAAAACAATCACCTAACTTGTTGTGTATACTGCTGGCCTTCAAAGCAAAACTATGTCTTATCTATGGAGTTCACACATTCCCACAATGCCGACCAATTATAAGCAGAAAACATGCTCTAACTTCAAAACGATGTTATACAATCTCAATATAAACGCACATTCATGTCCTCCGTGTGGCGAAAATGTACACATACACATTCTTCTGACCCTAACAGTGCTGTGCGTGAGCACTAGATAGACGCAGAATGCAAATGCTTACACTCTTCTGGCTATGAAATACATATACATGTGTGTCCTCAGTCCAGCTGGAAAGTAAGAAAAAAAGTCTTCTGCATAAATATCATGTACAGTATGTACACCTTGGTGTCTGCAATATAGCTGTAAAGTTCTTATACACGCAGTCCTCTGTGTAATGGTTAGCTGTATCCCTATGTTGTCCTCGCTTTGTCTGTGACATGGTGAATAAAGTATTTTTAGAGATATGATAAAATCCGTTTGATATGTGGAGTCAGATTACGATTTCTTTCGTTTCTTTTTTTTCAACGCTCTTGAACATTCGTCCTAAAAAGCAAAGTATATGATGACAGTCCTCAAAACCAGAAACATCTTTAAAGTGCATGTGTGTGTGTTTGTGTGTGTTGTGTGTGTGTGTGTGTGTGTGTGTGTGTGTGTGTGTGTGTGTGTGTGTGTGCGTGTGCGTGCGTGCGTGCGTGCGTGCGTGCGTTCGCGTGTGCGTGTGGTGAGCTCGTGCATACGTCCATACACTTTCAGAAAGACTACTTTCGATTGTTAAAAAAGGAGCGACTAGATGTTAAATTGATGTGGCATGTAATGGAATGAGCATAACGTTTCCACTGCCATATTGTTGAGTGAAAATGCTCAGCGAAATTCAAACAGTGTACTTCTTTGGAAAGTACACAGCGTATTTTGATAAAGTGGTGTCTGGGTGCATCTTGCTTGTGTACCATGACAATGTCTTCTCAAATAAAATTGTGCGATTTTAAAATGTGTGCAGAAAAGAAGCAATAATTCCATACATCGTGCTTCTTTGTGTGTTTTTCGCTATCATTTGACATACACATCTTGTATTCTTCTTTAGTTCTGTCTCGCAAAAGAATACAAAAAAGCAGACTTAAACAACAAACGAAACATCGCCAGCTAGTCTGAAATAAGGCAGATAACTGACTTTTAATTCACTGGTTTCTCTTTATCTCCTTCACATTTTTAACTCTTTCCATCCATGTCCACATTTCACAATAATGCTTTTCTATGTACGTAGGCGGTTACGTCAAAATATTAACTAAAGGTTTCTTTTTCAGTGATAAAGAATGATCGTATTTGTTTATTTATATAATAAAGTGAATACCAAAACTACTAAAAATGATTTAAGTCTTCCAGTAATCTTCATTTCATAGTGCGTTGGTTAATAAATAAAATTTCTTCTGTAATCATGAGAGACGTCTGTATGTTTGTCTATCTGTCTGTCTATCTGTCTCTGTCTCTCTCCCTCTCCCCCCCCCCTCTCTCCTCTCTCTCTCTCTCTCTCTCTCTCTCTCTCTCTAAGCATATGAAATGCTCTCCAGACAAGATGAAATTGGACATTGCAACTAAGTGTCTGACATAAAGAACATTCTGATGAAAAAAAGAGGGTTTTGAAATAGTTTGGGTTACCCGGATGATAGGTAATGAACAAGTATATCTGTCGGAAATTTCCCGACAAACGGCTTTCAGATTGTTTTCAACAAAAACTGGCGTGCTCATATAACAGAGACAGAGAAATATGCGCGTTAACAACTCTTTTAATAATAATAATAATAATAATAATAATAATAAGGAACATTTAGTGCGCTTCAAAAGCCCTAAGCGCTTACAGCAATAAGCCCTAACACACACCACACACACACACACACACACACACACACAACACACACAACACACACACACACATCACACACACACACACACCACACACACAACACACAACACAAACACACACACACACAC
>JAFLJL010014605.1:15000-24935 GCA_018398815.1 Conus ventricosus | reverse complement strand
GCTTAGCGATTGTGGTGGGCACTTGCAAATTTGAGCGTTTTCTTGACAGGCAGGTTTTTGTCCTGCAGACGGATCACAGACCTCTGACGTTTTTGAAGACATCAAGAACAAAGAATAACCGTCTGTTGCGGTGGTCTTTGGCGATCCAGCAATACAGTCAGGTTGATCCAATTTCAGGGTCCAGCAATGTGATCGCTGACATTTTGTCTCGACAGTAATAAGCAGTGTGTGTTTTCAAGTTTGCTGTTGAAAGTTGAATTTATATGTTTGTATTTGAGTAATAGAATGTTGGTTGTGTGCAATATTGATTACTTGCAGTGTTGATAGTTGATGCATTGATGTTGGTTTTGGATAATTTTTTTTTGGAAACAATGTTTTATAAATATACATTTGTCTGTTCGCATGTACTCATGTCATTTTGGGAAAAGTTTTTTCAGAATACTCTCAAGGGTATATTTTTGTTTTTGTTTTGTGAACTCCTATTACTCTTCTTGAAAAAAAATTGAATCAATTTTTTTTTAATCGGAGGTTGGGGGGTGTCATGTGAATGAGGAAAAGTGATGTGAATGGAAAAGTTTCATATTAATTAAGAGATGTGGTAATTTTTGCAATTGTGGAATGGAACCTACGGGTTTGATGCTTTTTTGTATTCATGGAGTGCAACCGCCAGTGATGCGGAAGAGTAGGACGCTGAGTGGATTGTGAATTGTGTTCACCCAATGTGAGGAAGGGTGGAAGGCTATTGCTACTTCAGAGGAGCTCTGGACACAGACATAGGAGGATGTCTGATTGTAACCCCGTTGGGTTTAACATAGTTAGGACTAGGATTGTCCTATGCAACCTGGGTTGGGTGTGGCTATATGATTGGACTGGTTTGTCCGATGCAACCCTGGTTTGGGTGTGCTATAACCCTTGGTGGTGTAATATGCCTGGCGTGGCAAGTTCACTCGAGTATAGAGTGTAGATGTAGACTATGATTGGACTGGTTTGTCCGATGCAACCCTGGTTTGGGTGTGCTTAAACCCTTGGTGGGTGTAATATGCCTGGCGTGGCAAGTTCACTCGAGTATAGAGTGTAGATGTAGACTGGAAGTTACTAGGGTAGGCTTGTCGCTTAATCCCTAGAAGGTGAGTACCAGTTGGGGTTGTATACTGGTTAAAGCAATTCAGTAAAGGTGTAATTGCAATGACAACAGAAGTTTGATAATTATAAAATTTGATGATATTGCGCTATTGGGAAAAAGAGAAAGATGAACGTTGAACGCGAAAAGAAAAGAATAAGCAAAATAAATATTGTTGTGTAAAGATTTCGTTCTGTACCCCAACTGTAGGTTAGGAATAGTTGGCGGAACAAGACTCATGTGAGTATTCTATTGATCTTGGAGTGAATGTGAAAGGAGTTAAAAAGGAGTATGAATAATAATGAGAGGAAGAGAAAAAATAAATACAGTTCATTTGTAGAGGTTAACCCTGGACCTAGGGTTCGTTACAGAATCCCTCAGCGTCCAGTGGTGGTCCAGGCTTGAGCTGTACGAGCCTATGAGAGTCCAGGCTGTGATGGTCCAGAGGGGTACAGCCAAGTGAAGAAAGCTCCTCAACAAGTCAAGATGATTTGTCTTTATTGATACTATTTAATATAAGAACTGATAGTGTAACATGTGTGTGAGTGTTTGATTTTTGATAAAACTTTCAAATGGTATTAGTGTTTGTATGTGGGGAATTATCTTGTAAAGAGAAAAATATGTGTTGGAAAATGCAGTGAAGTGCAAACAAGAATTAAGACCCTTTTCTTTGTGAGTAAAGGGAGCGTTTTATAGAAAACTCAATTCAATTGTGATGTGCTCCTTTGGGTGAATGGAGTGATTGTGTGTTGTGTACGAAGTTAGCATACTGTGGTTGTGAATGCAAGTGTGTCTGTTCACAAACAGGTATGTGACAGTGGGAAAGACTACAACTCTGGATTCTCTCTTGAGGGCACATAAGACCGTATGGCGAAAGCTTGGCTGTGTCTGGAGTGGCACTGTCTTCATCTGTCCGTGGGCAGGGGTGGTTGGGTCTGTGGGGTGTGCTCGGCGGCTGGAGGGTGGTTTTTCGCCGGTGGGCTCTGCAGTCATGAAATACGGGCTGGTACACCCATGGGGTCTACTTTAAGGCTGTTATGAGCTGCATCCTGTAGTCTAATTTACCTCTGTTCAGGAGCAGTTATGTCCCTTGATATCTTAATGGAGTGTCCTGCGCGTGCCTGTACCCATCGTCAACACAGCGCAGGCCTCCAAGGGTGGTACAGGACTGCTCTAAAGGCAGGTGAAGACAGTGCTTCTCTGGGTCCTCCCCAGCACCTTCGGGTGTTTCTTTTTCTTTTCTTTTTCCTCTCTCTCTTTCTCTCTCTCTTTCTCTCTCTCTTTCTCTCTCTCTCTGTTCTCTCTTCTCTGTTTCTCTCTGTTTCTCTCTCTCTGTTTCTCTCTCTAGCTTGCTCTGTCTGTCTGTCTGTCTGTCTGTCTGTCTCTCTCTCTCTCTCTCTCTCTCTCTCTCTCTCTCTCTCCGCCTCCTCCTCCTCCACCACCACCCTCTCTCTCTCTCTCTGACGTACGTTCATCTGTCCCCCCTTTTTCTTGCACCTCCTCCCCCCCCTTTCACCCTCTCTTTCTCTGTCCCATGTTTTATCCATATACGTTGACTCCCCCTTCCACCCTCTCTTTCTCTGTCCCATGTTTTATCCATATACGTTGACTCCCCTTCCACCCCTCTCTTTCTCTGTCCCATGTTTTATCCATATATGTTGACCGCCCCTTCCACCCCTCTCTTTCTCTGTCCCATGCTTTATCCATATATGTTGACCGCCCTTCCACCCCCCTCTTTCTCTGTCCCATGCTTTATCCATATATGTTGACCCCCCCCTTCCACCCTCTCTTTCTCTGTCCCATGTTGACCGCCCCCCCTTCCACCCTCTCTTTCTCTGTCCCATGTTTTTCCATATATGTTGACCCCCCCTTCCACCCTCTCTTTCTCTGTCCCATGCTTTATCCATATATGTTGACCGCCCCCCTTCCACCCCTCTCTTTCTCTGTCCCATGTTGACCGCCCCCCTTCCACCCCTCTCTTTCTCTGTCCCATGTTGACCGCCCCCTTCCACCCTCTCTTTCTCTGTCCATGTTTTATCCATATATGTTGCCCCCTTCACCCCTCTCTTTCTCTGTCCCATGTTTTATCCATATATGTTGACCCCCCCTTCCACCCTCTCTTTCTCTGTCCCATGTTTTATCCATATATGTTGCCCCCCTTCACCCCTCTCTTTCTCTGTCCCATGTTTTATCCATATATGTTGACCCCCCTTCACCCCTCTCTTTCTCTGTCCCATGTTTTATCCATATATGTTGACCGCCCCTTCCACCCCTCTCTTTCTCTGTCCCATGTTTTATCCATATATGTTGACCGCCCCTTCCACCCTCTCTTTCTCTGTCCCATGTTTTATCCATATATGTTGACGCCCCTTCCACCCCTCTCTTTCTCTGTCCCCTGCTTTATCCATATATGTTGACCCCCCTTCCACCCTCTCTTTCTCTGTCCCATGCTTTATCCATATATGTTGACCCCCCCCCCCCCCCTTCACCCCTCTCTTTCTCTGTCCCATGTTTTATCCATATATGTTGACCGCCCCCTTTCACCCCTCTCTTTCTCTGTCCCATGTTTTATCCATATATGTTGACCGCCCCCCTTTCACCCTCTCTTTCTCTGTCCCATGCTTTATCCATATATGTTGACCGAAAAACACAAAATAGGAGAGAAACTCTGGGTTATTGGATAGGAGGAGAAGAAGGAGAGCAGAGGAAGAGGAGGAGGAGCAAGAGGGTAATAAAACAAGAAAGTGAGAGACAAGAAAAAGGAGAGAGAGAGAGAGAGAGGCATGGACCAGGACGTTTCCTAGGTAACGAAATAACTTGCACACAGGCAACAGTGATGCAAGGAATCGGTTTACTTTACTTTGTAACTTAGCAACGACTGCCTCCAACCGTTCTGCTACCCGCAGTACACACACACACACACACACACACACACACACACACGGACGATGCACACGTGCGCACGTGCACACCACACAACACACACACACACACACACACACACACCACACACACACACACACACACACACACACCGCGCACACATACACACAGAGACACGGATCACACACATACATGGGAGAGAGAGAGAGAGAGAGAGAGAGGAGAGAGAGAGAGAGAGAGATTGAGAGATTTTTCGTTGAGGGGGAGGAACTTAACCAGAATACGCTCTGCTACAGGCAGTTCTTATATTACCGTCTTTCATGCTTACTGCTCTGTCTTTCGTTCCAGCTACTACCCTCAAAGAAACCGTCAAAGTGATATTACTGGCATCCAGTTTATTTCTGTCACATCAAAATCACCTTTCAGACAACTGACATAAGTCCTGGTCTCATTAGCGTCGCCTGTCAACATCAACATCCTTACAGCAGCAAAACGTGTCGTGCAGGTCATAAAGATACAGCGTGCTTCCAAGCTATGCATGTCTGCTCGTGTGCTACTCTAGTAGTAGTGAATGGCGTCGCAGCGTTTGTGATTTTTGCTCCTTTGTGACAAGCGGCGCACTTGGTCGTGCACCACTCTTATGGATTAGTGTGTCCATTTCATTATGCAATACGCGTGCACACCGGCATGCCATATTAAGGCTTTGGTGTGTGATGCGATGCAGTTTGTGATTTTCTGCCCCACTCCCATCTCACTGTTTCTCCCTCCCTCATTCCACAACCTCCACACGCTCAGTCCATTCAAGCTTGCTGCGTCATAATCAACACCACCACCACACTCAACATCATCACACCACGCTCACAATACACACACACCACACACACAACATCCACCTGCACCAACTACAACACACACACGCACCTCACAATACACACACACACACGCACCCACAACACACACACACACACACACACACACACACACACCACGCACAATCACACACACACACACACACCCACACCACACACACACACACACACACACACACACACACATACAATCACGTCACACACACACACACACACACACACACACATACACGCTCACACACACACACACACACACACACACACACACACACGTTCGCACGCGTGGGTGCGCGGCGCGCGCGCCACACACACACACACACACACGCTCACTTACTTCTCTTCCCCCTCTTAAATCCCCTTCCTCTCTACCCCCACCTTCTTTTCCTCACAATCTCAATCCCACCCACGACCCTTTTAGACTCTGTCTGCCCTCCTCTGTCTCTCTTTCTCTGTCTGCCTTTGTCTCTTTGTTCTTGTCTGCTAGCATCTCCAGCTTTCTCTCTCTGTCTGTCTCTCTCTCTCTCTTCTCTCTCTCTCTCTCTCTCTCTCTCTCTCTCTCTCTCTCTCTCTCTCTCTCTCTCTCCCCCCTCCCATGTGTGTGTGTGTGTGTGTGTGTTGTGTGTGTGTGTGCTGTCTGTGCTGTGTGTGTGTGGTGACCTCTTTTCTTTCTTTCTTTTGGACTATTGTCATGTTTGTCCAACCCTCTGTGTGTCTGTATAGAGCATTTTTGTCAAGTTTCATGCAAACTAGGGTGTGGCCTTGGACATTCTCTCTCTCCCTCTCTGTCTCTCTCTGTCTGTGTCTGCCTGCCTGCCTGCCTGCCTGTGCCTGTCCTGCCTGCGTGTCCGCCTGTCTGTCTGTCTGTCTGTCCCCTATCTCTCTGTCGGTCTCTCTGTCTCTCTCTGTCTGTGTCGGTCTGCCAGCCTGTCGTCTGTCTGCCTCATTACCTGCCTGCCTGCGTGCCTGTCTGTCTGTCTGACTGTCTGTCTCTCTATCTCTCTGTCTCTGTCTGTCTGTCTCTCTTTCTTTCCGACTTACGAATTCCCATCCTCCGTCCCCACTCTCCTTTCCTCCCCTTCCCCCTACTGCCATCCCCTCTCTCTCCGTCCCCTGTTTCACCAATGGTAGTTGATCGAAAAATGAAACAAAAGGAGACATTGTGGATGATTGCTTAGAAGAAGAAGAAAAAGAAGAAGAAGAAGAAGAAGAAGAAAGAAAAGGAGGAGGAGGAGGAGGAGGAGGATAGCAAAAGAAGAAGGTAAGAAAGACAAGGAAAAAAATGAGAGAGAGAGAGAGAGAGAGAGAGAGAGAGAGAGAGAGAGGAGTAGTGAGAACGACCGTGACGTTTCCAAGGTAACGAAATACACAGCACCGTGCAACAGTGATGCAATGAATCAGTTTACTTTACCCTGTTACTTAGCAACGACTGCTTCCAACTGTTTCCGCTACTCGCCACTCACACACATACACACAGACACACAGCGCACGCGTGTACACACATTCATACACTCACACACGCACGCGCGCGCGCGCACGCTACATTCAGATTGTGTGGGCGTCTTTGTGTGAGGATGGGGAACAGGAGGATTGCCCAGGGGCAGAGAAAGTGGTGGTGCCGGTAGTGTCAAATGAAGACTGGAGAGAGAGAGAGAGAGAGAGAGAGAGAGGCCATTGCTAGGATGTTCCATGATATAATGTTATTTCGATAAGCTAAAGTCCTAAATCGATTTTTTTTTCAAATACATAGAGTGACGTCAACATTGATAGCTGTGGATATGTGAATCCACGTATTCAGTTTAGGGTAATATTTTGTGGATATGGCGATTCTTTATAAAGTGAAATTGATCTGTTAAAACCAGAAGAGCATACCATGTGATCATTTTGAATATACAGACTGTTTTGTTTTATTTTCGTCTTAATGGAAAAAAGCCGTAAGGTTGCACAGTCAGAATAAGACAGAGTTGACGATTTTTAACATAACTAATCTGGAAGCTCGTTTGTGAAGATGAAACAGTGGCTCCAGGATATGCTCAGTTGCTGAGTCTCAAACTGCAAAGCATAATTTACATGGGATTGAATGTGAGCATGCAAAAATGATTTAAGAGAGCAGCTCTATAAGGAATGTTATATTTTAAACAATACATAATTATGACATGTCTGACACACACACTTCGTACATAGTCAGGCCATGATTATCAGCAGCTACTCCTCAGGGAGACTTCATGTCAGCCTACTTCTTAGTTCTCTTCCCATTAATGCATAGAGTATGTGGCGCCTTCAGGGACTAAGGGAGGCGGGGGGGGGGGGGGGGGAGACAGACAGACAGACAGACAGACAGAGAGAAGATGAGAGAGAGAGGAGAAGAGAGAGAGAGAGGGGAGAGTCTCTCAGTCTTCCCCCCTGTTTTTGCCGATGATACAGAAATATACAAACCTGACACTGCGGAGAACTCAAGTTTTTTTTCGTCCCTCTCAGTCTTGTGGTCAAAAAGTGAAACTGTTGACCCTTCAGAACGTCAATTATGCGATGATACAACAGCAACATCATTGTAGACCCATACTGCTTTGGCTGGTCTTCCATAGAAGTACATAGAAAAAATCAAGATAAGCCCGTCCAATCGATATGTAACCCATGGTTGACCGTGTCCAATCGCTATGTAACCCATGGTTGACCCTGTCCAGTGGATATGTAACCCATGGTTGACCATGTCCAATCGATATGTAACCCATGGTTGACCATGTCCAATCGATATGTAACCCATGGTTGACCATGTCCAATGGATATGTAACCATGGTTGACCATGTCCAATGGATATGTATCCCATGGTTGACCATGTCCAATGGATATGTAACCCATGGCTGACCATGTCCAGTGGATATGTATCCCATGGTTGACAATGTCCAGTGGATATGTAACCCATGGTTGACCATGTCCAGTGGATATGTAACCCATGGTTGACCGTGTCCAGTGGATATGTAACCCATGGTTGACCATGTCCTGTCGATATGTAACCCATGGTTGACCGTGTCCAGTGGATTTGTAAACCATGGTTGACCATGTCCAATGGATATGTAACCCATGGTTGACCATCTCCAGTGGATTTGTAACCCATGGTTGACCATGTCCAATCGCTATGTAACCCATGGTTGACCCTGTCCAATGGATATGTAACCCATGGTTGACCATGTCCAATCGCTATGTAACCCCTGGTTGACCATGTCCAATGGATATGTAACCCATGGTTGACCATGTCCAATCGATATGTAACCCATGGTTGACCATGTCCAGTGGATATGTAACCCATGGTTGACCATGTCCAATTCGCTATGTAACCCATGGTTGACCATGTCCAGTGGATTTGTAACCCATGGTTGACCATGTCCAATCGCTATGTAACCCATGGTTGACCATGTCCAATGGATATGTAACCCATGGCTGACCATGTCCCATGGATATGTAACCCATGGTTGACCATGTCCAGTGGATATGTAACCCATGGTTGACCATGTCCAATCGCTATGTAACCCATGGTTGACCATGTCCAGTGGATATGTAACCCATGGTTGACCATGTCCAATGGATATGTAACCCATGGTTGACCATGTCCAGTCGCTATGTAACCCATGGTTGACCATGTCCAATGGATATGTAACCCATGGTTGACCATGTCCAATGGATATGTAACCCATGGTTGACCATGTCAATGGGATATGTAACCCATGGTTGACCATGTCCAGATAGTAACAGGTTGACGTCCATGTATGTAACACTGGAATGTCGTGATTGAACCTGTTGACATGTCCCGTTTTCCCTATCTGAATTGCGATTTCTGTCCGTCATGTCCAACTCTTTCTTCGTGGCAACTAAGCTAGAAACCCTGTATCTCTGTTTTTGTACAGCTGACCGTCCTGGCACAAACCGAGTCCTGATGAGTTAGCGGGTTGTGTGTATATGTGGGTGGTGTTCGTGCGGGCACGCGGCAGCTGGTGCGGTGTGGGAGTGTGCGCGCGCGTGTTTGAATGTGTATCTATGTCTCTCTCTCTCTCTCTCTCTCTCTCTCTTCTCTCTCTCTCTCTCCTCTCTCTCTCTGTGTGTGTGTGTGTGTGTGTGTGTGTTATGATGTGAGAGGCGGGCGGTAGGGTTATGGTAGGATATATTCCTGGCCGGTGCGATCTTTGTTGGGGGGGGGGGTGGGTGGGGGGGGGGGGGGGGGGGGGGGGGGGGGGGGGGGAGGGTTTGTGGGTGGCGCGAGCGCGCGCGCGTATGGAAAACAATAGACCTTGTACCCAAACCTTTGCCACCACACGCGATTTATCACCAGCGCTTCGACATATCAGACCTGAACCTGAGCGAGCTGTCCTCTGCCATGGAAGTTTTCCTCCACACATACCTCCCCTTCCCACCCGACACCCCACTGCCCCAACACGTGCCCCCACGTCCCGACAGCTGCCCATCCCCTTTCCTCCTGGCCTCTCGTTCATCTTCCCCGCAGCTAAGACCAAAGTAAGCATCAAGAAGTTGACAGTGGGGCAGGATTTGAACCCAGGTTCTGTCAGTCTGTGTACACGAACTGGAAACTCCTCCCTGAACGTCAACTCCTCGTACCCTTCAACCTGTAACCTACCCCCCCCCCCCCCCCCCCCCCTCTCCCTAAACACTGACTCGACACAGGGATCTTGTTTAATTCGTTGAAATGAAGAAGAAGAAAAAAAATGTATTGGTGTGGTCATTTTCTTGTTTGCTTTATTCGTGTTCGGTAGGGCCAGGTCTGTTTTGTTGATGAGAGGTTGAGTGGGTGGGAGGTCTGTTTTGTTGATGAGAGGTTGAGGGGTGGAAATCTGCGTTTGCATTTCTAAGAGATCCGCGGTTTAGACTTGGTTTTTCATTTCCTCTTTTGTGTGTGCGTGTGTGTGTGTGTGTGTGTGTGTGTGTGTGGTGTGTGGTGTGTGTGTGTGTGTGCGCGCGCGGTGTGCGTGCGTGCGTGCGCGTGTGCGCGTGTGTGTGTGTGCATGCGTGCGTGGGCGTGGGGTTTGTGTGTGTGTGTGTGTGTGTGTGTGTATGTG
>JAFLJL010014605.1:0-10000 GCA_018398815.1 Conus ventricosus | reverse complement strand
TGTGTTCATTGCGCCTCTCTCTCCCTCTCTCTCTCCTTGTCGCTCTCCCCCTCTCTCTCTCTCTCCACCCACTGTCAGCCTGTCGTCTGTTTGTCTGCCTATCGTCTGTCTCTCTTTTTCTGTCTGTCTATCTCTGTCTGTCTGTCTCTGTCTGTCTGTCTCTGTCTGTCTGTCTGTCCTCTCTCTCTCTCTCCCCTCTCTCCCCCCCCTCTCTTCTCTCATGCATGTAGACCGTGTTTGCTCACGTTAACATTCATGGGCATTGTGATCTATCTCTGTCATGTCTTCAACGTCTCTTGCCTTTCAGTTGTATCCATCTGTCTTTCTCGCATCCCATTCCTCCCCCTAACGCTTTCCCCCCTAAATCCCCCACTACTTTTTTTTGTTGCTATGTTCTGTGGGGAACCAGACGCGATTTTTTCTTGTTGATTTAATACATAATGCTGTGCACATACATGGAGTTTATCGGGTTATAAATGTGTGATATTCACACCCACTTTACCCCCCTCTTTCATCCCCCTCCTCGTTTTCATCCCTCGCTTCCCAACTCATGCCCATACTTTATGTGTACTTCTAATCCAAGTGTTTTTCCTCTGTGTGGCTTCAAATGCACAGGTGCAGATTTTGTTTCTTCTGATTCGAGTGGTTTTCCTCTGTGTGGTTTCGATGCACAGGTCCCGTTTTTTGTTTTTTCTAATCCAGGTTTTTCCTCGGGTTTTGGTTTTCGATGACGGGTGAAGTTTTTGTTTTGGGGGCTGTTTGGTTTCAGGGTTTTCGGGGGGGTTTAACTTTTCAATTGTACAGGGAAAAATTGTGCCCCGCCCAAAAAAAACCGTCTGTTGAGTATCCTCAACTGTGTGTTTTTCCCTAGTCGGTGGGCCCCCTGTTTTTTCCTTTTGCCCCAAACCTTTCCCTTTTCCTCCCTCCACCCCTTTTTCCTTTTCCCCCCCCCCCCCCTTTTCCTCTCTCCCCTGTTCTTTTCCCCAAATTCCCCATTTTTCCCCCCCAAATCCCTCCCCCACCCACCCCCCCACCCCCTTCCCCCTCTCTCTCCTTTTAAAGAAAAAAAGGGTTTATTGTACCTATGGGCCACAAAATTTGGGGCCGTTTTGTTGGTGGGTTAAGTTTGTCCGAGCGGGGTTTCTGTTAAACCCCCATGAGAAAAAGGGGTTTGACTCAGTTTTGTGGGCAGCCCTTTCCCCCCTTTTTTGAAAAAAAAAATTTTCCCCAGGGGCCCATTTGGGGGGACGTTTCAATGAAAATTTTGGAAGGTTAAATTCAGGGACGTAGGAAAAGACACTTTTCGTAAGGTTCTCTACGACGTAGGTAAATTGAAAACTTTCCCGAAAGGGGTTCCCCTCACGACGTAGGCCCCCAAAACCCCGGGTTGTAAGGTTCCCCATGTAGGTCAATGAACGTTGTAAGGGTTTTCTGACGAAGGTTAAAAGGACCGTTAAAAAGGGTTTTTCTAGAGGGAAGGTAAATTTAAACACGTTCGTAAGGTTCTTCACGAGAAAGGTCAAGGGACCCGTTGAAAGGGTTTTCCCCTAAAGACTTAGGCCAATGACATTTTTCGAAAGGTTCCCTTCACGAGTTCCAATGAAAAGGGGTTGGGGGTTTCCTCCGACGTAGGCAATGACCCTTTTCCGAAAAGGTTCTTCAGGGGTAGGTCAATGACACGTTGAAAGGGTTTCCCCCCCCGACGTAGGTAAATGACAGTTGGGAAAGGGTTTCTTCAGGGAAGTGGGTTTCCTGACCTTTCGAAAGGGTTTCTCCAGGGAGTAGGTCAAGGAAAACGTTCGAAAGGGTTTTATTTTTTCTCCCGACGAAGGCCCCAAATGACCGTTCGTAAGGTTCTCTCAGACGGTAGGGAAAAAGGACACTTTCGTAGGTTCTCCACGAGTAGGCCCAATTTAATTCGAAAGGTTTTCTCTCCACCTTGTTTTGGGCCCCAGTGGAGATTTGGCCCCTGCGATGGGATTGGTTAAGGTTCTTCACCCCTTGCTTGGGCACAGTGGCCCGGAGTTGCCCCTGACGACTGTGATCGGGCCCTTAAAGGGTTCCATCACCCTTGTTTGGGGCCACAGTGGAGGTTGCCCCTGACGATGTGATCGGGCCCTTTAAAGGGTTCTCTCACACCTTGTTTGGGGCCCCTGGGAAAACGGTTGCCTGAGGGACGTGATCGGGCCCTTAAGGTTCTTACACCCTTGTTGGGCACATTTGGACAGTTGCCCGGAGGGTTGTAAATTTTCCCTTTAAGGTTCCCACCCCCTTTTGCGGGACGGGGACGAGTGGCCCCTGATAAAGTAAACCCGGGCCTTTAAAGGGTTCTCTACCCCTTGTTGGGGGCAATTTGGACGAGTTGCCCCGTATGTGATCGGCCCTTAAAGGGTTCTCTCACATTGTTTTGGGGCACAGAGGAGATTTTGCCCCTGATGACTTTTGATCGGGCCCTTTAAAGGGTTCTCTACCCTTGCTTGGCCCCCGGGGAAACGGTTGTTAAAGGGAACCTGTGATCGGGCCCTTTAAAGGTTTTTCACACCTTTGGGCACATGGACGAGTTGCCCCTGAGATGTAAATTGGGCCTTTAAAATTTTTCCCCACACCTTGTTTGGGCACAGGGGGACGATTTTTCCCCTGACGCCCTGTGTTTGTTTAATTTTTTAAACCCCTTGTTGGGCAAAAAGTGGACGATTTGGGCCCGGTTTGCTGTGTTCTGGTTAAGGTTCTTCCACCCTTGCGTTGGGCAAGTGGACAAAGTTTGTTAAAGACTTTGTTTGGGCCCTTTAAAGGTTTCTCTCACACCTTGTTTGGGCACAGTGGACGAGTTTTTCCCTGATGACTGTGATCTGGTTGGGTTCCCCCCCTTGCTTGGGCACAGGGACGAGTTGTCCCTGATGACGTGTTTGGGCCCCTTAAGGGTTTCCCTCACACCTTGTTGGGCAAAAGGGGAAAGGGATTTTGTCCCTGACAAATTTTGTTTTCCCCCTTTAAATTTTCCCCCCCAAACCCTTGTTTGGGGCACAGGGGGACGAGTTTCCCCTGATGCTGTGTTTGGGCCCTTAAAGGGTTTTTAACCTTGTTGGGCACAGTGGACGAGTTGTCCCCTATGACGGGTGTTTGGCCCTTTAAAGGGTTTCCCTCCATTGCTTGGGGTAGGGACAGTTGTCCCTAAAGCCTGTGTTTGGGCCTTAAAGGGTTCTTCCCCCCCTTGGGAAACAGTGGAGAGCCCCCCTTACGACTGTGATCTGGCCTTAAGGTTTCTAACCCCTTTGTTGGGCCACGGGGAAAGAGTTGCCCTGACGACTGTGTTTGGGCCTTAAAGGGTTTTTTAACACCTTGGTTTTGGGCCCGTGGACGATGCCCCGAGACGGTGATCGGGCCCCTTAAGGTTCTCTCCCCCTTGCTTGGGCACAGTGGCCCTTTTGCCCCGAGATTTGTGTTTGGCCCTTAAGGTTCCCCTCCCCACCTTGCTTGGGCACAGTGGCGAGTTGCCCCTACGACTGTGATCGGGCAAAAGGTTTCTCTACATTTTGGGGCAAGTGGACTTTTCCTGAGACTGTAAAGGGCCCCTTTGGGTTTCTTCCCCCTTTTTTTGGGCACGGGGACGAGTTGCCCCCGACGACGTGATCTGGTTAAGGTTTTTTAACCCCTTGTTGGGGCACAGTGGAGAGGGGGCCCCTAAACGACGTAAATTGGCCCTTAAGGGTTCCCTCTCACACCTTGTTTGGGGCCGTGGCCGGTTGTTAAACGCTGTGATTTTGGTTTAAGGTTTCTTTTAAACCCCTTGTTTGGGGAAAAATGGAGGGATTTGCCCCCTGACGCTGTAAATTGGCCTTTAAAGGTTTTCCCCCCAAACCTTGTTTTGGGCCCCAGTGGACGAGTTGTCCCCTGACGACTGTAAAATCGGGGTTTTAAGGGTTTTTCTCTCACCCCTTTTCTTGGGCACAGTGGCCGGGGAGCCCCCTGATGCCTGTGTTTGGGCCCTTTAAAGGGTTTCCCTTCACACCCTTTTTTTGGGGAAAGTGGAAAGTTTTTTAATGCGACTGTGTTTGGGCCCTTTAAGGGGTTTCTCAAACCTAGTTGGGCACAGGGGAAACAAATTTTGCCCCTTTGAGAGGGTTGTTTGGGTTAAAGGTTCTCTCCCCCTTGCTTGGGCACATTTGGAACGAGTTGCCCCTGCCCGGATGGGGTTTGGGCCCTTTAAGGTTTCTCAAACCTTGTTGGGCACAGTGGACGAGTTGTTGACGACTGTGATCGGGCCCTTAAGGTTTCTCAACCTTGGGGGGGGCCCCAGGGGCGAGTTGCCCCGGGAACGTGATCGGGCCCTTAAGGTTCTTCCCCCCCTTTGTTTGGGCAAGTGGACAGTTGTCCCTGTGATGTGATCGGGCCTTAAAAGTTCTCTAACCTTGTTTGGGGCCCCAAAAGTGGAGGAGTTTTTTCCCTGCCCCTGTGTTTGGGCCCTTTTAAGGGTTCTCTAAACCCCTTGCTTGGGCACAGGGGAGGGTTTTTTCCCTAAAGACTGTGTTTTGGGCCCCTTAAAGGGTTTCTACCCCCTTGCATGGGAAACAGTGGACGGGGTTTGTCCCGACGATGTGTTTGGGCCTTAAAGGGGTTCTTCCCCCTTTGTTGGGCACAGTGGACGAGTTGTCCCTGACGACTGTGATCTGGCCTTAAGGTTCTCTCACACTTGCTTGGGCACAGTGGACGAGTTGTCCTGATGACTGTGATCTGGCCTTAAGGTTCTCTCACACCTTGCTTGGGCACAGTGGACGAGTTGTCCCTGATGACTGTGATCTGGCCTTAAGGTTCTCTCACACCTTGCTTGGGCACAGTGGACGAGTTGTCCCTGATGACTGTGATCTGGCCTTAAGGTTCTCTCACACCTTGCTTGGGCACAGTGGACGAGTTGTCCTGATGACTGTGATCTGGCCTTAAGGTTCTCTCACACCTTGCTTGGCACAGTGACGAGTTGTCCTGAGACTGTGATCTGCCTTAAGGTTCTCTCACACCTTGCTTGGGCACAGTGGACGAGTTGTCCCTGAGACTGTGATCTGGCCTTAAGGTTCTCTCACACCTTGCTTGGGCACAGTGGACGAGTTGTCCCTGAGACTGTGATCTGGCCTTAAGGTTCTCTCACACCTTGCTTGGGCACAGTGGACGAGTTGTCCCTGACGACTGTGATCTGGCCTTAAGGTTCTCTCACACCTTGCTTGGGCACAGTGGACGAGTTGTCCTGACGACTGTGATCTGGCCTTAAGGTTCTCTCACACCTTGCTTGGGCACAGTGGACGAGTTGTCCCTGACGACTGTGATCTGGCCTTAAGGTTCTCTCACACCTTGCTTGGGCACGTGGACGAGTTGTCCCTGAGACTGTGATCTGGCCTTAAGGTTCTCTCACACCTTGCTTGGGCACAGTGGACGAGTTGTCCCTGACGACTGTGATCTGGCCTTAAGGTTCTCTCACACCTTGCTTGGGCACAGTGGACGAGTTGTCCCTGACGACTGTGATCTGGCCTTAAGGTTCTCTCACACCTTGCTTGGGCACAGTGGACGAGTTGTCCCTGACGACTGTGATCTGGCCTTAAGGTTCTCTCACACCTTGCTTGGGCACAGTGGACGAGTTGTCCCTGACGACTGTGATCTGGCCTTAAGGTTCTCTCACACCTTGCTTGGGCACAGTGGACGAGTGTCCCTGACGACTGTGATCTGGCCTTAAGGTTCTCTCACACCTTGCTTGGGCACAGTGGACGAGTTGTCCTGACGACTGTGATCTGGCCTTAAGGTTCTCTCACACCTTGCTTGGGCACAGTGGACGGTTGTCCCTGACGACTGTGATCTGGCCTTAAGGTTCTCTCACACCTTGCTTGGGCACAGTGGACGAGTTGTCCCTGATGACTGTGATCTGGCCTTAAGGTTCTCTCACACCTTGCTTGGGCACAGTGGACGAGTTGTCCCTGAGACTGTGATCTGGCCTTAAGGTTCTCTCACACCTTGCTTGGGCACAGTGACGAGTTGTCCCTGATGACTGTGATCTGGCCTTAAGGTTCTCTCACACCTTGCTTGGGCACAGTGGACGAGTTGTCCCTGACGACTGTGATCTGGCCTTAAGGTTCTCTCACACCTTGCTTGGGCACAGTGGACGAGTTGTCCCTGACGACTGTGATCTGGCCTTAAGGTTCTCTCACACCTTGCTTGGGCACAGTGGACGAGTTGTCCCTGATGACTGTGATCTGGCCTTAAGGTTCTCTCACACCTTGCTTGGGCACAGTGGACGAGTTGTCCCTGACGACTGTGATCTGGCCTTAAGGTTCTCTCACACCTTGCTTGGGCACAGTGGACGAGTTGTCCCTGACGACTGTGATCTGGCCTTAAGGTTCTCTCACACCTTGCTTGGGCACAGTGGACGAGTTGTCCTGACGACTGTGATCTGGCCTTAAGGTTCTCTCACACCTTGCTTGGGCACAGTGGACGAGTTGTCCCTGACGACTGTGATCTGGCCTTAAGGTTCTCTCCACCTTGCTTGGGCACAGTGGACGAGTTGTCCCTGATGACTGTGATCTGGCCTTAAGGTTCTCTCACACCTTGCTTGGGCACAGTGGACGAGTTGTCCCTGACGACTGTGATCTGGCCTTAAGGTTCTCTCACACCTTGCTTGGGCACAGTGGACGAGTTGTCCCTGATGACTGTGATCTGGCCTTAAGGTTCTCTCACACCTTGCTTGGGCACAGTGGACGAGTTGTCCCTGATGACTGTGATCTGGCCTTAAGGTTCTCTCACACCTTGCTTGGGCACAGTGGACGAGTTGTCCCTGAGACTGTGATCTGGCCTTAAGGTTCTCTCACACCTGCTTGGGCACAGTGGACGAGTTGTCCCTGATGACTGTGATCTGGCCTTAAGGTTCTCTCACACCTTGCTTGGCACAGTGGACGAGTTGTCCCTGACGACTGTGATCTGGCCTTAAGGTTCTCTCACACCTGCTTGGGCACAGTGGACGAGTTGTCCCTGACGACTGTGATCTGGCCTTAAGGTTCTCTCACACCTTGCTTGGGCACAGTGGACGAGTTGTCCCTGACGACTGTGATCTGGCCTTGCCTTTTAGGGCTCTCCTACCACCGCCCTTATGGCACAGTGAGAGTTGTCCCTACCACTGTGATCTGGCCTTAAGGTTCTCCTTCACACTTGCTGGCACAGTGGCACATTGTGCCCCTGACGCACTGTGATTGGCCCTTAAGTTCTGCTTCTTACCACCTTGCTTGGCCCCAGTGGACGCAGTTGTCCCTGTACACTTGTCTGGTCCCTTACGGTTTCTCCTTCACACCTTGTTGGTCCATGGACATTTGTCCCTGACGACTGTGATCTGCCTTATCAGGCTTGCTGTCCCCTTGTTGGGCACATGTGGACGGATCTGTCCCTGTCACTGCTGTGATATGGACCTTAAGGTGTCCTACACCTTGTTGGGCACAGTGGACAGTTGTCTGTGCTGTATCCCACTTGCGTCCCTTACAAGTTTCGTCTTACACCTTTGCTTTGTCCACACTGTGCAGTCCTTGTCCGACGACTGTGATCTGGCCTATAACTTTCTCGTCACACCTGTTGGGCACAGTGGACGAGTTTCCGAGACTGTTGATTGGCCTTAACGTTCCCTTACCACACTTGCTTGGGCACAGTGGACAGTTGTTCCCGTATGACTTGATCTGGTCTTCCGGTTTCTCACACTTGCTGGCACTTGACATTGTGTCCTTACACTGTGATCTGCTAAGTCCTTATCCACCTTTGCTTGGGCACATGGACGATTGTCCGACGACTGTGATTCTGGCCTTAATTCTTCACACTTGCTTGGCACTAGTCACGAGTTGTGTCCCTTATACTGTGATTGGCCTTGCCTTCACCTTTGCTGTTTGGCCCACTTTGTGTCCCCTTATCCACACTTTGCTGTCCCCTTTCCACACTTTGCTGTCCCCTTATCCACACTTTGCTGTCCTTATCCACACTTTGCTGTCCCCTTATCCACACTTTGCTGTCCCCTTATCCACACTTTGCTGTCCCCTTATCCACACTTTGCTGTCCCCTTATCCACACTTTGCTGTCCCCTTATCCACACTTTGCTGTCCCCTTATCCACACTTTGCTGTCCCCTTATCCACACTTTGCTGTCGCCCTTATCCACACTTTGCTGTCCCCTTATCCACACTTTGCTGTCCCCTTATCCACACTTTGCTGATCTGTCCCCTTATCCACACTTTGCTGTCCCCTTATCCACACTTTGCTGTCCCCTTATCCACACTTTGCTGTCCCCTTATCCACACTTTGCTGTCTGTCCCCTTATCCACACTTTGCTGTCCCCTTATCCACACTTTGCTGTCTCCCTTATCCACACTTTGCTGTCCCCTTATCCACACTTTGCTGATCTCCCTTATCCACACTTTGCTGTCCCCTTATCCACACTTTGCTGTCCCCTTATCCACACTTTGGGCTGTCCCTTATCCACACACTTTGCTGTCCCCTTATCCACACTTTGCTGTCGACTTCCCTTATCCACACTTTGCTGGTCTCCCTTATCCACACTTTGCTGGTCCCCTTATCCACACTTTGCTGGGATCTGTCCCTTATCCACACTTTGCTGGGATCTGTCCCCTTATCCACACTTTGCTGGGATCTGTCCCCTTATCCACACTTTGCTGGGATCTGTCGATCTGACCTTTTGTTTTTCGTCATTCCATTCTTCACTTTCAGACCCCATCATCTCTCCCTGACGCTTTCCCTGCTACCCCCCCCCCCCCCCATTCCCACCCCTGTCTTTTTCTCTCTTTTTCTCTGTTATGTGAGAACCAGACGCGATGTTACTTGTCCATGAACACATAACAATGTGCACATACATGGAGTTGATCGAGGTTGTGAGATGTCGTGTGATATTCACACCCACTTTCACACACACCCTCCCTCCATCCCCCTCTCGTTCCTCCCCATGCTCCCCACTTCATGCCCATATTTTCTCTGTACTGCTAATCGGAGTGTTTTTCCTCTTGGTGGCTGCTTGAAATGCTGAAGTGCATATTTCTTTTTTTTTTTCATTTTTTTTTTCAAAAGGCTACTTTGGATTCAGGGCATTCAGTGCTGGTAAGCTTTTCACATTGTACAGATGACATATTCTGGCCCCGCCCATAAATAGCCGTCTGTTGAACTATCTTCTACGGTGTGTTTTCCTAGTCGTGTCTGTCGCCTGTTCTGTTCTTCGTTGTCCCTACCCCCTTTTAATCCCTACTAGCCCTCCACCTCTCTCTCTCTCTCTCTCTCACTCACTCTCTCTCTCTCTCTCTCTCTCTCTCTCCTCTCTCTCTCTCTCTCTCTCTGTGTCCATCTTTCTCCCCAAGTCCCTCTCCACCCCACCCACCTCTTCTTCTCACTCTGCTAGTTCATGAATACAAGCTTACCTTGCAAGCCTATAGGCCACATGATGGGAACCATTCTGTTGTGGTAGTCGGCTGTCAAGCAGGGTTTCTGTTGAAATCAGAATTTAAGAGGTTGCACTCAGTGTTGTGTGTGCCCAGTCTTTTCCCACTTTTTTTCATTGTCCAAAGGCTACTGGGGGGACGCAGGCCAATGCCATGTGCCTAAGGTTCTCTATCACCTAGCGTGGGCACGATGAGTGAGTTGTCCGTAAGTGTAGGTGGTGTGTCTTGTGGGACGCACGATGAGTGAGTTGTCCGTAATGTAGGTGGTGTGTCTTGTGGGACGCACGATGAGTGAGTTGTCCGTATGTAGGTGGTGTGTCTTGTGTGACGCACGATGCGTCGAGTTGTCCGTCTTGTAGGTGGTGTTGTCTTGTGGGCGCACGAATTGATGTTGTCCGTCCATGTAGGTGTTTGTCTTTACCTTCTCGTTTGTATTGACCATGTTAGTCCTGTCGGTCTATTTTCCTGAGTCTTTGTCATGTTGCTGTCCTTTGGTCCTACTTTTCCTGAGTCTGTCTGTCTGTCTGTCTGTCTTTGGTGTTGATC
>JAFLJL010014604.1:42500-56105 GCA_018398815.1 Conus ventricosus | reverse complement strand
GGGGGGGGGGGGGGGAAAAAAAAAAAAACAACCAAAACCCCCACACGGGGCGCGCGCCTGCGCACACACACACACACACACACACTCTCCCCTCTCTCTCTTCCTCTCTCTCTCTCCTTCTTTTCTCTCTCCCCAAACAAAAGGACGCGCTCGCGCGCAGGACCCCAAAATCATTATACTTTGAACCTTTTTTTTAAATTTTTTTATTATTAGCTTTTTTCGCAAGGTATTTTTGTACTGATTTTTGTGATGATTTAGTCAAGTCATGTCGAAATTGCTATTTTTGTGTTTTTCTTCGTTCAAGTATGGTGCAAAATTTTTTTACTTTACATGGTCTGCGTTTCCCTTGATTTTTGTCACTCCCCTAAAGTATTATTCTTTTCCCTCTCTCTCTCTCTCTTCTCCTCTCTCTCTTTCCTCTCTTCTCCCCCCTCTCTCCCCTCTCCTCCTCTTTTCGATTGGTTTTAATTTTTTTGGCGATTTTTTTTTGGGGGGGGTGTTTGGTGTGTGTGTGTGGGTGTGTGTTTGTGTGGTTTGGTAACTATATGATGATATTGTATGTAATATATAAAAATTATTATATTTATATATATTTATGTGTGTGTGGGTGTGTGGTATGTATGTGTGTTTAGTTTTATATGTGTATGTGTGTGTGTGTGTGTGTGTGTGCGCGCGCGGCGCGCGCGCGGCGGCGCGCGTGTGTGTGTGTGTGTGTGTGTGTGTGTGGTGTGTGTGTGTGGGGTGTGTTCGGAAGAAATTTTTGCCCCTTGAATGTTACTTTATGATGAGTGTTGTTTATGGAACAAAAACGCTAAAAATGGGTGGCATGGAGATTGCGATCACTGTGTGCTTTTTTATCTTTTCATACGCATGTGTGCATTTCACAAACTGATGCGGCTTCACACACGCGCCGCCACACGCGCTCGCACACTGGATTAACGGGTTTTTTTTTTTGGGTTTTTTTTTGTGTTGTTTTTTTTGCAAGGTGTGAGTTTTTTCTAAGTTTTGTTTAAGTGTGTGTTGGGTTTTTTCTTTTGTTGTTGTTGTTGTTTTTGTTTGTTGTTGTGTGTGTGTGTGTGTGTGTGGAAAAAAAATTTGGTTTCTGGTCCATTTGGCCGGGTTTTTTTGGTGTCTTTCCCTCGGTTGTAAAGTTGTGTTTTTAATTGGTAAATTTTAAAAAAACATTCTAACGTCAGTAAATGATTTCTGTCATCATCTAAAACTAAATTATTCTCTCCCTCTTCCTTTCTTCTCTCTCTCCCCTTCTCTTCTCTCTCTTCTCTCTCTCTTCCCCCTCTCCCTCTCTCCTCTCCTCTCTCTCTCTCTCTCTCGTTTTTGTGCTTCTGGTTTGGTTTCGGTTCCCTTTTCTTAAATAAAGATTCCTGTTGTAATTGTGATTAAAAAATAAAGTGAATCAGATGCCCCCCCCCCCTCCCCCCCCCCCCCCTTTTTTTTAATTCTTTTTTAAACCCATGGTTATGTGGAACAATGCGGCTCCCTTTAAGTGGCGCCCAAAAATTTTGTTTACACGTGTAAAACTTTAACTGTTGCGTACGCTGGCACGTATCTGTGAATGTTTAAGTGAATTTTTGTATTTTTTTGTTGGGCAGGAAAAAAATCTGTGCTTAATTTTTTTTTTTGTGTTACAAAATTCACACCCCTTTTTTGGCTTCAATTTGAATGGCTGCTTTTTTTTTGATCTTTTTTTATTGTTTTTTATTGCATTTTTAAGGGTTTTGATTTGTGCTTTAAATATGTTTTTTTCTTTTTTCTGCCCTTTAAGAGTTTTTGTCTATTACGACTCTGTTGTTTCTTTGGGGTGGATAGTCTATTCTATGGTTTTCAATGTTTATGATAAAGATTTGAAAGGGGATGTTTTAAAAGAGAGTGTATGTTTTTTAAATTATTCATTTCAAAATATTTTTTTATTATGGATAGTAATAAAACTGTTATTTCGAAAATTGTCGGGGCCCTAATAGTTCACGAAAAATGATGTCTTTCTTTTTTGAGAAAAAAAAAAAACTTTCGTCTTTTTTTTGCAAGATACGCTTTTTGGAAAAACGTGGGAAATTATTGTGCTGAATGGGGATACGGGATATTTTTCAAGTTTTGCATCAAAAAAAGAGGGGTGCAATTTTGTTTAATAACAATTTTGGTTTAAAATCAAAAGGGGCATTAAAGTATTTCTGGAAATTATAAATTGTTTTTGCAGAAATTAAAAAATAAAATTTCCCTTTGCAATATCTATGGACCAAACAGATGATCCGGAATTCTATGAACCAAAAACAGAAGTTTGTGACATAAACTTTTGAAAATATAGTAAGGGTCGGGGATTTTAATCGGGTTCTCACCCTGGAAGGGTTCTATAATTAAAAACATGTAAACAATCCCAAAGCAAAAAAAAGAGTTGGGGAAAACTGATTAAAAGCTTAGAGTTTAATGACATTGGAGATTTTTAAAACCCCGGAATGTCCCCCGTTACACATGGAGAGAGCCAACCCTTTTCAAAAGGGCCCGGCTAGTTTTTTTTCTCATTTCAGATTCAGTTGTTTCATTTGTAAAGGACGCGACATTAAATTGGTATAGAACGATCATTCTGCATTTTCATAAGCCTTAAATTAAAAAACTGTCAGCATAATACCTTCTGGAAAAATTGAATTTTCCCCTTTTAAAAAGATAAGAATTTATGCTGAAATAAAATGGGATTGAAAAAAGTCAAGAAGAATTCAGTAAATGCGTGAAAAGACATTGGATGAAAATACACAGCTTTCTGTCCCGATGATGTCTTCCTCTTTTTTTGCTGATGAAACTTAGCAAAAACAATTGCATTGCTACAATGAAGAAAAAAAAATTTTGGGCAGATGAAGAGAACAGCTAGAAGGGATTGCGAAACTGGAGAAAGTTAAAAAGAAAACGGGGAAGGAAAAACATATTAATAATGGAAAAAAGAAAAAACATTTAAGACATATTCGTGAAAAAAACGAATGGAAGTGGTTATTTTTTTTAAAGGGGCCCACGGCGATGGGTAGTGATGGGGAAAAAAAGTTGTAAATATTTTTGCAATCTAAAAAAGCGAATTGTTAGTAAAAACTGGCTAGACTATTAGACAGCAAGAAAAAATTTTTTTTTGAAGGCCCAAAAAAAGATTCATCCAAGAAGGCAGAGATTTTTGAATCATTATATGCTGATCTGTAGTAGATGATGTGAGATTGAAAAACTTGTAAATGTATCCCTTGTTAAACGAAACGACGCGAAAGTTTTAGAGGGGAAATAACTTTTTAAAAGAAGCTACGTTGTTCTGAGTAAATGAAAAATAATAAAGTCCAGGACAGCGGCTTTAGTGCGAAATTTTTTAAAAGTATTTTGGAAGAAAATTTTAGGTGGTTTGTTGTAAGAGCACTTAAGCGGTTTCGAAAAGGAGGCATCTTGGGTCGGGAAGGAATTATAACTTCTATCCCTAAAGGTGATAAACCAAGGCAATACAAAAAAAAAACGGAGACCTTCTACTTTTAAATGTGATTTATAAAAATGGATTTCCTGTTAAAATTTGGGTTTTTAAAAGAAGTTTACCAAAAATAAATTGATAAAAGATAAAAACGGGGGTTTATCGAAATAGATTTTGGGAAAATTTTAGATGTTTTATAAACGCTTATTAGAAAAACAAAAATCCCCGGATTGCTTCTGTATAGATTTTAAAAAAAGGCTTTCGAAAAATTAAAACTGGAACTTTTGTTTAAAGTATGAAGCATTTGGTTTTCAAAATGTTATTTGAGGGGATAGGTCGTTCTTTTAAAAATTTTTTTAAAATATGTGTAATTGTAAAATGGTCGGTTTCGGATTTTTTAAAATTAAAAGGGCTGCAGACAAGGGACCCTTATCTCCTTATATATTTGTGTTTTGCGTGGGAAATTTTGGCTTTTATGGTCAGACAAATTTCTAAATCCATGGGTTCAGTCAACAATTTTGAACCAAGATTTTCTACGCTGATGAAACAGAATTCTTTTTGCAGGGATAGGGTTTTTTGAAAATGTATGATTTTTCTTGATGGTTTGGTTCTGTGTCAGGCCCATTGAATGTGGAAAAAAAACTAATGTCGTTTTGGCTGGGAAGGGGGAAAGGAAAAAAATTCAAAAATCCGTTTTTTGGAACCTTGGTATGGAATGGAATCCATCAAAATTCCCGAGTTTTGGAAATGTGGTTCCTAATGACCTGAAGAATGTGTAGATATAAATTACCGGAAAAAGACTAGAGATGTCAAAACTTTTTAAAAAATTGGGTTTTTGTAAAAAACGACAGTTAACACCCTGGGTAGGGTAGAATATTAAAAACCTTATCCCTCAAGTTGGGCCACCTCTGGTTTACTATCTATTACCAAACCCCCCCGAAAATTTTTTCAAAAATGTCAACGGTTGTTAAAAAATTTTTTTGGAATAAGGGGAAAACCCGTCGATTAACCAAAAAAAATGCCATAAAAATATAAAAGATGGCGGCATTGGTCTTCCTGAACTAAAAAACTTTTGTTTTATCTCTGAAGCTGTTTTGGATCGTAAACTGGATGCCCCCCTCTGATGGGGGGAAATTTTTTGTTGTTTTTTCTTTCCCAAGTGGGCGTTTGACAAAATTGGTCCCGAATTCGTTTCCAAATTTACTAGTATGACGTTTTGGGCTGAAGTTCTTGTGCGTTAAAGTTTTATTTTTTTGGTTCCCCCCAAAATCCCCGGGAAAATTTTGCCCCCATTATGCCTTTTTAAGCGTTTCAAACGGGAAAGAAATGCATTTGTTTTGAAAAAAATAAATAGCAAAGATTCAACTGTCTCGCCCACTTTTTTTTTGGGGCCAAAGGGAAAATTTTTTTCCCCAGGGACGTTTTACAGAAAAAAAAAAAATGTAATTTGATTTTGTCATTTTTTGGCTTTAAAAACGACATTTGGACTATGTAAAAACGTTTGGGATCACTATAAAAAAACGAAAGTACATAATCACTTGTGCTTTTTTTTTTTTCTTTTCGCTATAAATAAAAGGGTCCCCGTTGTATTATGCATGAAAAGCGAATAATCCTAAAGCCAAAAAGTTGTGATAAAATGGGAATGAAAATTTTTGATGCAAATGATTGGAATCCTGTTTTTTGCCCCGCGCTAAGTACGGGGTGTAAAGGGTGGTGGTTTCAACTGAAAAAAATTTAAAAGGTTTTTATGCCAAATGTTTTTTTCAAAGGAGATTGGAATCGTTGAAAAAAATAACTGTTTGTTTTTGAACTCCAAAGATAGCATGACCTAAAATTTTGTTTTGGAAAAGTCCCTGTACACGTTTTTTGGGAAAGCTCTCATTTGGTTTTTTGAAAGAAAAAAAGTTTGAAGCTGAAATGTCCTTTTTACAGAAAATACTCGTCTATTTGGCTATGACAATACGATTGTGGGTGACACCGTCTTTTACTTTTAATACTATTGCGAAAATATTACATATACGTTTGTAAAATAAACAAACCCGCCCAAAAACAAGTATTCTAAACAAATTAAAATTTATTTTCAAAAATTAGGAACATATTGCATATTTGAAATTTTAAAACCCTGCAGATTTTGACCCGATGGCTGGATAAGCCCTTGATGGATACGTTTAAAATTATACCCTTTTCTCTTTTTTTTTTTTTCAAAAAACAAGTTGCACTTTTAGATTTAAAAATGTAAATGAGGTGTAAATGAACACTTTTTTTGTGCATTATTAGAGGCCCCCGATTTCAATTTTTTTGCATAGATGTGAAACATCCCTGTAGCTGATTTTTTTTAACATCCCCCGTTTTTTCTCTCTCTCTCTCTCTCTTTTTCCTTTTCTCTCTGTGATAGATAATGTTTGCATGAATTTGTGGGAAATTTCCTTGTTTGGGGTTTATTTCTTTTTTTCTTTTTTTCTTTTGTACATACTTGCCTTCCCTGTATTATACAGTTGGGAAAAAGCAAATTTTTAAAAAAAGGTAAAAAAAAAAAAAAAAAACAAAAAACAAAAAAAAAAATGGGACGAGAAAAACCGGAAGAGGAAAGGGGGGGGGGGGGGGGGGGGGGGGGGGGGGGGGGGTGTGTGAGAAAGAATTGTCAAAAAGGAAAAGTTTTGGGAAAATTTTAAAAAATTTTTTTTTTTCCAAACGGTGGCTCTCTTTTAATCCCCAAGCCCCCCCCCAGTGAAGCAGACCCCCCCTCCCAGCCCCCCACCCCCCCCCCCACCCCACCTTCCCGCCCCCTTCTCTCTCTGTGAAAAGGGCAAGCTCGTGGCCTGTTCTGTCAAAAAATTGAAGCGCTGAACATTAAAGTAGGGGGGGGAAAACAGTGCAGATAACAAATTTTTCCGTATTGTAAAAAATGACTTTGCAAAGTTTGAAATTTTAGGGAAAAAAAAAAAAAAAAAAAAAAAAAAGATGAAGGGAAAATGGGGGAAATATTTTATAAATATGAAAAAAAAATCCAAGCTGCCTGGGGCCTGGACCCTTTAAGGCAGATCTATTTTTTATTGCCTGCTCCTAGGCCTTTCGTCCGTGGATCGGGACTCATAGGGAGAACGGTGATTTTTTGACTGTGCTCCTGGTGTCAAATGAGCACCCCAGTTTCAAAATTCGTGGTGTTTCCACCCCCAAGGATTCAAAAAAGAAACCAAAACACACCCACAAAGCAGCCAGTGAAGGATGTTTTTAAAAAAAGGAAAAACGAAAGTGTGGAGAGGAAAAAAGTTGCTAAAAAAACCCCAAAAAAATTATACAAACAGCATAAAATGTAGGGGACAATCTTTGGTTATGCTGAGGATCCATTTTTTTTTTTTAGGATACAAGGGAGATCAAAGATATGGAACAGTTTGAGTGGTCGCTCTGCTGTTCTTAACTCAAGCAATGTCAGCGGCTAAGAAATTTTGCAGGAAAAAACCCTTTCTTGGATTTTTAAGAGGCTTTTTTCCCCCTGATGACCCCAAACAATATGACGCTGAAAAAATTAAATGTGGGGGGGGGGGGAAAAACAAAAATGCAGGTAACAAATTTTTCCGTTTGAATAAGATTTGCAAAAAAATTTGAATTTTTAGAGGGGAAAAAAAAAAAAAAGATGAAGAAAAGGGGGAAAAGGGAAATATTTTTTAAAAATGAAAAAAAACCCTTTTAAGTGCCTGGGGAACCATCGTGATCCCCCAAGGCAGATCTATTTTTATTGCCCGTCCTAGGCCCCCTTTGTTCGCTGGACGGTCATAGGGGGGACACAGCTGTTTGTGTCTGCGCTCCTGGTTTTTCAAAATAGAGACACACCCCAAATCCCTTTTTTCTGTGGTGTTCTCACCCCAGGATTCAAAAAGAATCCAACAGCACCCCAAAGCCCAGGGGGAAGGATGTAAAATGGAAATTAAAAAAAAAAAAATATCATGAAGAGTCCTGGGGGCGCCCCCCCCCCCCCCCCCCCAAAAAAACAGTTTGCCCGGGGGGCCTCCATTTTTTGTCCCCCTTGTTTTACAAGGCCTGGTGTTGCTCCAGTTCTGTCCCTTGTTTACCAGGCCCGCTGTTCTGCTCCAGTTTGTCCCTTCTTTCCCAAGGCCCCCGGGTGTTTGTCCGTTCGCCCTTTTTTTACCAAAAGGGTGGCTGTCTGTCCAGTTCTGTCCCTTCTTTACCAAGGCCCCCGGGTGTTGTCCAGTTCTGTCCTTGTTTACCAAGGCCCGGCTGTTGACCCGTTCTGTCCCCTTTTTTACCCCAAAGGGCCGGCTGGGCTGCCCGTTTGTCCCCTTTTTTCCAAGGTCTGGCTGTCTGTCCGTTCTGTCCTTGTTTACAAGACCCGGTGTTCCCGCTCCGTTCTGTCCCTTCTTTCCCAAAGGCCTGGCGGGTGTTCTCCAGTTTTTGTCCTGTTTCCAAGACCGGGTTGGGTCCAGTTTGTCCCTTGTTTCCAAGGCCTGGCTGTCTTGCTCCAGTTTGTCCCCTTTTTTACCAAGGCCTGGCTGTTGCACCGTTCTGTCCCCTTTTTTACCAAGGCCCGCTTTGTCGGCTCCAGTTCGTCCCTTGTTTACCAAGCCCGGCTGTCTGCTCCCGTTCTGTCCCTTGTTTCCAAGGCCCGGCTTCTGCACCCCGGGGTTTTGTCCCTTTGTTTCCCAAAGGGGTCTGCTCCAGTTCTGTCCCTTTTTTACCAAGGCCTTGGTGTCTGCTCCCGTTCTGCCCTTCTTTTTTCAAAGGCTGTCTGCGAGCGGTTTTTTGGCTGTCCCCCCAGTTCTGTCCCTTGTTTCCGGCCTGGCTGTCTGCGAGCGGGTTTTTTTTGGGGCCCGTCCCTTGGGAATGCTGCCAGTCCATGGTTTGTCCCCCCCCCCCCCCCCCCCCCCCCCCCCCCCCCCCCCCCCCCCCCCCCCCCCCCCCCCCCCCCCCCCCCCCCCCCCCCCAACACCCAACCTTTTGGGTTCCCCACTTTAATATTTTGTGATTTTTGTGTAGAGTTGTTAGAGATAAGTTGTTTAATAATTTTTTTAAATTTGCGATAAAACCAACAACTTTGTTTTGTAAAAAAAAATTTTTTTTGTTTAAGTTTTGGCCGAAACCACCTCTTTAAAAGGGTGTATGGGGTAAAGGAATGAAAAGTGTGGGGTTAGTTGTGTTTTTTTCCTCCGTAACCCAACTTATTTTTTTTTCATGCTTTCATTTCTCCAGGGGTGCATCTTGTGTAACGGGTTTTTTATCAGCTTTTCGACCAGATGGCTGGCATACAGACCATTGATGGATACTGTTAACATTTATACCCTTTTCTCTTTCTTTTCTTTCAAAAACAAGTTGCACTTATAGATTTAAAAGTGTAAGATGAAGTGTGTAAATGAACACTTTTTTGTGCATTATTAGAGGCCTGATTCAATATTTTGCCATATGATGTGAAAACATCCCTGTCAGCATGATTTTTTTTTATACATCCACCGCTTTCTCTCTCTCTCTCTCTCTCTCTCTCTCCCTCTCTCCTCTCTGTCGTATTAGATAATGTTTGCATGAATTTGTGAATTCACATTGTTTGGGGTGATTTCTTTCTTTCTTTCTTTCTTTATGTACATACTTGCCTTCCCTGTATATATACATGTTGGAAATGCAAATTTAAAAAAAGGTAAAAAAAAAAAAAAAAAAAAAAACAAAAAAGTGGGACGAAGAAGCGCGGAAGAGGAAAGGGGGGGGGGGGGGGGAGGGGGGGTTTGTGAGAAGAATTGTCAAAAAGGAAACGTTGAAATTTTAAAAAACTTTTTTTTTTTTCACAAACAGGTGAGCTCTCTACAATCCCCAAGCCTGCCCCCACAGTGAAGCAGACTCACCCCCTCCCAGCCCCCTACCCCCACCCCCACCCCACCTTCCCGCCTCCCTTCTCTCTCTGTGAAACGGACAAGCTCGTGGACATGTTCTGTCAAAATATCATGAAGACGCTGAACAATTAAGTAGTGGGGGAAAACAAGTGCAGACTAACAATTCTTCCGTCATTGTAATAATGACTTTGCAAAGATTTGAACTTTTAGAGAAAAAAAAATAAAGATGAAGAAAATGGGGAAATATATTATAAATATGAAAAACCTCCACTAGCTGCCTGAGGGAACCATCGTGATCCCTTCTTAAGGCAGATCTATTTGTATTGCCTGCTCCTAGGCCTTTCGTCCGCTGGATCGGGACTCATCAGGGAGACACGGCTGATTGTGACTGTGCTCCTGGTGTCAAATAGAGACACACCACAGTTCAAAATTCTGTGGTGTTCTCACCACCAAGGATTCAAAAAAGAATCCAACAGCACCCACAAAGCAGCCAGTGAAGGATAGTAAAAAATGGAATAAACGAAAGTGTGGAGAGGAAAAAAGTTGCTAAAAAACTAAAAGCATTATACAAACAGCATAAAATGTAGGGGACAATCTTTGAGTCTATGCCTGAGGATCCATTCAAGGATACAAGGGAGATCAAAAGATATGGAACAGTTTGAGTGGTCACTCTGCTGTTCTATAACTCAAGCAATGTCAGCGGCTAAGAATTGTGCAGAAAACCTTTACTTGGATCTCCTAAGAGATGCAATCTCCCACTGATTGACCAAACAATATGACGCTTTAACAATTAAGTAGTGGGGAAAACAAGTGCAGGCTAACAATTCTTCCGTCATTGTAATAATGACTTTGCAAAGATTTGAACTTTTAGAGGAAAAAAAATAAAGATTGAAGAAAATGGGGGAAAATATTATAAACATGAAAAACCCTTCACTAGCTGGCCTGAGGGAACCATCGTGATCCCTTCTGAAGGCAGATCTATTTGTATTGCCTGCTCCTAGGCCTTTCGTTCGCTGGATCGGACTCATCAGGGAGACACAGCTGATTGTGTCTGCGCTCCTGGTGTCAAATAGAGACACACCACAGTCCATAATTCTGTGGTGTTCTCACCACCAAGGATTCAAAAAGAATCCAACAGCACCCCAAAGCAGCCAGGTGAAGGATAGTAAAATGGAATAAAATAAAAATATCATGAAGAGTCACTGGGGCGCCCAACCATCAGTTTAGACACCGGGTGCCTCCAGTTCTGTCCCTTGTTTACCAAGGCCTGGCTGTCTGCTCCAGTTCTGTCCCTTGTTTACCAAGGCCCGGCTGTCTGCTCCAGTTCTGTCCCTTCTTTACCAAGGCCCGGCTGTCTGCTCCAGTTCTGTCCCTTCTTTACCAAGGCCTGGCTGTCTGCTCCAGTTCTGTCCCTTCTTTACCAAGGCCCGGCTGTCTGCTCCAGTTTCTGTCCCTTGTTTACCAAGGCCCGGCTGTCTGCACCAGTTCTGTCCCTTGTTTAACCAAGGCCTGGCTGTCTGCACCTGTTCTGTCCCTTGTTTACCAAGGTCTGGCTGTCTGCTCCAGTTCTGTCCCTTGTTTACCAAGACCCGGCCCGTCTGCTCCAGTTCTGTCCCTTCTTTACCAAGGCCTGGCTGTCTGCTCCAGTTCTGTCCCTTGTTTACCAAGACCCGGCTGTCTGCTCCAGTTCTGTCCCTTGTTTACCAAGGCCTGGCTGTCTGCTCCAGTTCTGTCCCTTGTTTACCAAGGCCTGGCTGTCTGCACCAGTTCTGTCCCTTGTTTACCAAGGCCCGGCTGTCTGCTCCAGTTCTGTCCCTTGTTTACCAAGACCCGGCTGTCTGCTCCAGTTCTGTCCCTTGTTTACCAAGGCCTGGCTGTCTGCACCAGTTCTGTCCCTTGTTTACCAAGGCTGTCTGCTCCAGTTCTGTCCCTTGTTTACCAAGGCCTGGCTGTCTGCTCCAGTTCTGTCCCTTCTTTACAAAGGCTGTCTGCGAGCGATTTTTGGCTGTCCACTCCAGTTCTGTCCCTTGTTTACCAAGGCCTGGCTGTCTGCGAGCGGTTTTTGGCCTGTCCACTCTGCAATGCTGCCAGTCCATGGTTTGTCCCCCCCCCCCCCCCCCACCCCCACCCCACCCTCTCCGTCTCCCCCACCCCAACTATTCCCTGCCGGATTGTTTCAGCAAGGCTCTTTTGTTGCATGGCCATACCACCATGTTTCGTTCTCTTAACTGATGTCGATAGATCTTCATACGAGTCTTGGTTGTTGAACGCACTTGTTTACACTTATAATAATAGTAGTAGTAGTAGTAGTAGTAGTAGTAGTAGTAGTAGTAGTAGTAGTAGTAGTAGTAATAATAATAATAATCATGACGATAACAACAACAACAACAATAATGATAATAATGATAAAAACATAGCATTTATAAATCAGTTTACGTTCTAGGCGCTGACAATCCACACTCTCGTGTACACAACGGGCTGCCTACCTGGGTAGCGCCAACTGAAGAGCTGCCTGCCGGCGCTTCAGTCAGTCGTTTCCCGTGTCCTCCAGTCAATCTCGTTCACTTCATTTCCTTACTTCCTTCATGCTTTCCATTTCTCACGCAGGGTGCATGCTATGTGTAACGTGTCATCCATACCAACGGCCAAACTGGCCGTTCTCTTCCGAAAGTTGGTGATGGGATTTTACGTGTGTGTGCAAGATGTCATACATGATCCTTCTGTCTGACGTTTAATATCTTCCGAGAAAAGCTCATTTTCATGGCCTGGATTCTTTTTTCCAGATCCACTTTGAGTGCCCCTGTCTTACTTTGAGTGCCCCTGTCTTACTTTGAGTGCCTCTGCCTGTCTTACTTTGAGTGCCCCTGTCTTACTTTGAGTGCCCCTGTCTTACTTTGTCTTACTTTGAGTGCCTCTGTCTTACTTTGAGTGCCCCTGCCTGTCTTACTTTGAGTGCCCCTGCCTGTCTTACTTTGAGTGCCCCTGTCTTACTTTGAGTGCCACTGTCTTACTTTGTCTTACTTTGAGTGCCCCTGCCTGTCTTACTTTGAGTGCCCCTGTCTTACTTTGTCTTACGTTGAGTGCCCCTGCCTGTCTTACTTTGAGTGCCCCTGTCTT
The DNA here is from genome assembly GCA_018398815.1 of Conus ventricosus. NCBI lineage: Eukaryota > Metazoa > Mollusca > Gastropoda > Neogastropoda > Conidae > Conus > Conus ventricosus. The sequence continues at coordinate 43,709 of JAFLJL010014604.1, read as the reverse complement.
ACTTTGTCTTACTTTGAGTGCCCCTGTCTGTCTAACTTTGAGTGCCCCTGTCTTACTTTGAGTGCCCCTGCCTGTCTTACTTTGAGTGCCCCTGCCTGTCTTACTTTGAGTGCCCCTGTCTTACTTTGAGTGCCCCTGTCTTACTTTGTCTTACTTTGATTGCCCCTGTCTTACTTTGAGTGCCCCTGCCTGTCTTACTTTGAGTGCCCCTGCCTGTCTTACTTTGAGTGCCCCTGTCTTTTTTTGAGTGCCCCTGTCTCACTTTGTCTTACTTTGAGTGCCCCTGCCTGTCTTACTTTGAGTGCCCCTGCCTGTCTTACTTTGAGTGCCCCTGTCTTACTTTGAGTGCCTCTGTCTCACTTTGTCTTACTTTGAGTGCCCCTGCCTGTCTTACTTTGAGTGCCCCTGTCTTACTTTGTCTTACTTTGAGTGCCCCTGTCTGTCTTACTTTGAGTGCCCCTGTCTTACTTTGAGTGCCCCTGTCTTACTTTGTCTTACTTTGAGTGCCCCTGCCTGTCTTACTTTGAGTGCCCCTGTCTTAGTTTTAGTGCCCCTGTCTTACTTTGTCTTACTTTGTCTTACTTTGAGTGCCCCTGTCTGTCTTACTTTGAGTGCCCGTGTCTTACTTTGTCTTACTTTGAGTGCCCCTGTCTTACTTTGTCTTACTTTGAGTGCCCCTGCCTGTCTTACTTTGAGTGCCACTGTCTTAGTTTTAGTACCCCTGTCTTACTTTGTCTTACTTTGAGTGCCCCTGTCTGTCTTACTTTGAGTACCCCTGTCTTACTTTGAGTGCCCCTGTCTTACTTTGTCTTACTTTGAGTGCCCCTGCCTGTCTTACTTTGAGTGCCCCTGTCTTACTTTGAGTGCCCCTGTCTTACTTTGAGTGCCTCTGTCTCACTTTGTCTTACTTTGAGTGCCCCTGTCTTACTTTGTCTTACTTTGAGTGCCCCTGTCTGTCTTACTTTGAGTGCCCCTGTCTTACTTTGAGTGCCCCTGTCTTACTTTGTCTTACTTTGAGTGCCCCTGCCTGTCTTACTTTGAGTGCCCCTGTCTTACTTTGAGTGCCCCTGTCTTACTTTGTCTTACTTTGAGTGCCCCTGCCCGTCTTATTTTGAGTGCCCCTGTCTTACTTTGTCTTACTTTGAGTGCCCCTGTCTTACTTTGTCTTACTTTGAGTGCCCCTGTCTTACTTTGAGTGCCCCTGTCTTA
>JAFLJL010014604.1:27500-35000 GCA_018398815.1 Conus ventricosus | reverse complement strand
CCCGCCGCTGTAAGGGGGGGGGGGGGGGGGGGGAGTGTTAGAGGTTGACTCCAGAACCCCCAGACCTCCTCCCCTCTCGTTCAGCCGTTTAGTAAACCGTATTGCATCTTGGCTCTTTGCGCAGTCATAGAAACCATAACCAAAAAAACAAAAACAACAACAACAACAACAAACAAAAACAACAAAAAACAACAAAAAACCCCCGACATAACAAACACATATCCAGAAACTGTATATCATACCTACATGGGCCGGGATTTGAATGCTTTCAGTGAAAATAAATGATAATAATCGTAGTAAATGAATTTCCTAACACAACTGACTTGTTCACTGTATCAGTTCACTGCACGCTGTAATCTTTTATACCAAGAAATCACTCAATAGGTAAGGGAGGTGATTAATCAGTATCTGTCGGCGGTATCCAGTTTCCTCCCCACTTTGAGTCAATAATAAATGTCTTCAGACATAAACTGTTCCAAACGAAGTGACTGAGGGTGGAAAATGAAGCACAATAAACGAAGTGACTGAGGGTGGAAAATGAAGCACAATAAACGAAGTGACTGAGGGTGGAAAATGAAGCACAATAAACGAAGTGACTGAGGGTGGAAAATGAAGCACAATAAACGAAGTGACTGAGGGTGGAAAATGAAGCACAATAAACGAAGTGACTGAGGGTGGAAAATGAAGCACAATAAACGAAGTGATGAGGGTGGAAAATGAAGCACAATAACGAAGTGATGAGGGTGGAAAATGAAGCACAATAAACGAAGTGACTGAGGGTGGAAATGAAGCACAATAAACGAAGTGACTGAGGGTGGAAAATGAAGCACAATAAACGAAGTGATGAGGGTGGAAAATGAAGCACAATAAACGAAGTGACTGAGGGTGGAAATGAAGCACAATAAACGAAGTGATGAGGGTGGAAAATGAAGCACAATAAACGAAGTGACTGAGGGTGGAAAATGAAGCACAATAAACGAAGTGACTGAGGGTGGAAATTTAAGCACAATAAACGAAGTGACTGAGGGTGGAAAATGAAGCACAATAAACGAAGTGACTGAGGGTGGAAAATGAAGCACAATAAACGAAGTGACTGAGGGTGGAAAATGAAGCACAATAAACGAAGTGACTGAGGGTGGAAAATGAAGCACAATAAACGAAGTGACTGAGGGTGGAAAATGAAGCACAATAAACGAAGTGACTGAGGGTGGAAAATGAAGCACAATAAACGAAGTGACTGAGGGTGGAAAATGAAGCACAATAAACGAAGTGACTGAGGGTGGAAAATGAAGCACAATTTAGACAGAGAGGGGGTTAGTGACCGCCAAGGACATAGACAAAGTACGGTACAAAACACAACGCATGTCGAGCTCTTGTGTCTTCTTCAGGCAAAAACAAATAACATTTCGGACAGTGAAAACAAAGAACGAGAAACCACTTCTCTTCTCACATCTTGCGCCGAATATGAGAAGATAACTGGTTCTCGTTCTTCGTTTTCACCGTCCTAAATGTTATTTGTTTTTGCCTGAAGATGACCCAAGAGGTCGAAATGCATTGCCTTTTGTCCTGTACTTTGTCTAAGTCCTTGGCGGTAACTAACCCCCTCTCTTTCTAAATATAACAATCAGTTCTACTGTATCCTACATCAGTCACACATGCAAAGCAAATGCCAAGTTCCAAAGTTACATGAATCAATCAAAATGTAGAGACTGAAAATCGAGCAGAGAGAGAGAGAGAGAGAGAGAGAGAGAGAGAGAGGAGAGAGAGAGAGAGAGAGAGAGAGAGAGAGACGCGTGCACGTAAATGTTGTTCAGATAACCACATACACATACGCTTGCACGCACTCACACACACACACACACACACACACACACACACACACACACACACACACACACACACACACACACACACACACACACACACACGCGCGCGCGCGCGCGCGCACGCACACTTTCAGTTTTGTTATAGTCCAGCCGATCACAAAGTGTTTGTTCGTAAGTGCGTGCGTGAGTGCGTCGTGTATGTGTACATCAATGCATGCATGAGTGTGCGCGAGCGCGTGCTCGTGTGTGTGCGTGTGTGTGATTATCTCATAGACATCTACATCACGAATACAACGTATTTGTGGTTGGCTTTTTATTATCTGACGTTTTATTGCGTAACAGAAGAAAAATAGTTATGATTATTGCATTCATGTTACATAAGCTGTGATCATGATGCCACGTATATTGTATTTGATGTTTCAATTCACCTGTAATACTGTTGGCTGTGCAAGTCTTATCGTGCACATTTATTAATTAGCTTGAATTGTTTTTGGTCAATTATTCGTCGTCTGCTTTACTGCACAGGTTTACGCCTCTCTCTCTCTCTCTCTCTCTCTCTCTCTCTCTCTCTTCTCTCTCTCTCTCTCTCTCTCTCTCTCTCTCTCTCTGTGTGTGTGTGTGTGTGTGTGTGTGTGTGTGTGTGTGTGTGTGTGTGTGTGTGTGTGTGTGTGTGTGTATGCGCGCGCTCTCTCGCGCGTGTCCGCGGGCAAGTATGTGTTTGTATGCGCATGCGTGAGTATGTGTGTGTGTGGTGGGGAGGGGGGGGGAGTTCGGGAGGGGGGGGGGGGGGAGAGACTGAGAGAGAAAGAGAGGGTGGAGGGCGGGAGGAAGAGGAAGTTAGAGTCGGGAGGGAGGAACAGTTTTTGATACGGATGGTTATTCAATTCAGACAATGGCCCCCCGTCTGAATGGGTCCATGACAATAAAATTATTTAAAAAAAGGCATTTATAGGCAACCGTATCGTGTGTGTGACCTTGCAAATATGTCATGCAAACGAAGAGAGAGAGAGAGAGAGAGAGAGAGAGAGAGAGAGAGAGAGAGAGAGAAGGAGAGAGAGAGAGAGAGAGAGAGAGAGAGCGAGTGTTTTCTGTGTGTTGAGTGTCCGATCTTTCTAAGCGCACTCCCATCATTGTTTTCATGTATGTTTGGAGGATGAAAAAAAGAAAGGGAAAGAAAATCTTTTTTTTTTTTTTTTATAATTTACTTGGCCTTCCATTGTCGAGTCTTTTTGTCGTCGTACAATGTGTTACTCAAACGCGCACAGGAAGAGTAAATACCATGACCGTTACAAACAAAACAAAATTGTTTGATTTATGGCTGTATGTGTTTCTCTCTCTCTCTCTCTCTCTCTCTCTCTCTCTCTCTCTCCATAATGTGGATAAACAGAGTTTGTGGACGCGTCTTGCTCGAGGGGAAAACAAAAACGCTAAGCCGTACTCACCCTCCCTCGAACACGGAAAATGACCATCTGGACGCCTTCGTGCGTCAATTACGGGGCGATACTCTCTTCAGCATTTAGGATGATTTACGGTGGTGCTTAATTGTCAGAAAGAACACGCCACAATGATCTGGGACGCAATCCAAAAAGCAAAAACAGAAAAGAGAGACCCGGACGTAGTGTGGCTTGATCTGGCAAACGCATATGGATCTGTGCCCATGAGATGATACAGTTGGCTCTTGAGATGTACATGTGCCAAAGAACATCCGCGACATGCTCAAGAAGTACTTCAATGGCTTCTCAATGCGGTTCTCTACCAAGGAGTACACAACAGACTGGATCAACTTGGAAGTGGGCATTGCAATGGGCTGTGCAATTTCCCCAATAATGTTCGTGTTGGCAATGGAACTCATCTTGAAAGCAGCAAACAAACAACGCGAGACAAACAGACCTTGGCGATGGATACAAGATGCCCCCTCTCAAGGCCTTGATGGATGACACTACAGTGATTTCATCCAGAGAAGACGAGACACGTCATGTGCTGGAGAGGCTGGACGACATAGTTGCCTCATCCAGAATGAAGTTCAAGCCAAAGAAATCACTGAGTCTCTCACTGAGGAAAGAAAAAGTGGCCGAATCTGTGGTCTTCAGTGTTGCCAACCAGGCCATTCCAACAGTCACAGAAGAGCCAGTCAAGAGCCTTGGAAGATGGTATGATGATACGCTGAAAGACACACAAAGAGCAAAAGAAACCAAGCAGATGGCGGAAGAAGGCTTGGAGACCATTGACCAGTGTGGGCTCCCTGGCAAATACAAGGTCTGGTGTCTGCAGTTCATGCTGATACCAAAGCTCCTATGGCCTCTGATGATATACGACACCTGCACCAGCATAGTGGAGGCAATGGAAGCCAAAATCAACAAGTTCACAAGGAAATGGCTTGGTGTCCCACCCTGTCTGACTGACATAGCGCTGTACTGTCGCCAAGCAAAGCTGAAACTACCACTGAAATCCATCCTGGAGGAATACAAAGCAGGGAAGATCAGACTTCAAAGCATGCTGGAGGACTCAGGAGACAAGGTGGTAGAAGCAATCAAGCCCCAGCTGAAGACAGGCAGAAAATGGAAAGTTCAAGAGGCGATGGATTCTGCAAAGAAAGTCTCAAGATCAGAGAAATAACAGGACACACACAGACCAACAGACAAGGACTGGGGGTGACCAAAACTGAATGGTGGTCAAAGGCCAAAGGAAAAGCCAAAAGAGACATTCATGAGATGAGAAAAGAAGAAGACCAAAGAAGACTCCAAAAATCAGTCCAGCAGAGCCAGCAAGGGCAATGGACAACGTGGGAGAATGCACTCCAAAGAAGTCTCACTTGGAATGACATTTGGCACATGGCCCCTCTCAGGATCAGCTTCATTCTCAGATCTGCATATGACCTTCTGCCCTCAAATGCAAACCTGGTGAAGTGGGGGAAAACAGACGATCCTGCATGCCCCCTCTGCCATGAAAAACAAACAGTGGAGCATGTCCTAAGCTCATGTAAAGTAGCCCTGGCTCAAGGAAGGTACACATGGAGGCACAACCAAGTGCTCAAAGAGATTGTACAAGTAGTCTGGGCTAGTACCAACACCACAAAAGGGAAAATCAGGACTCCAAAAGCACCCGCAACATTCTTCACGGCAGGAGGCAGCAAATCATGGCCAAGAACAACAGTGCCACTCGAAACATGCAGGCAGAGTCTGCTGGACGGGGCAGATGACTGGGAGTGCACTGCAGACCCTCAGAATGGAAGAGTCACCCAGAGATCATCAGCAAGAGTGGCATGAGACCAGACATAGTAGTCCACTCTCAGACAACCAAGCAGCTGATCATGATCGAGCTCACGGTGTCATATGAGAACAGAATGGAGGCAGCTCAAATCTACAAGACTGAAAAGTATGCTGATCTGGCAAACAGCCTGAGGAGAGAAGGCTATCAGGTCAAAGTCCTCACTGCAGAAACTGGAGCTAGGGGGTTTGTAGGAACGTCTGCATACAGCCTCATGAAACAGCTCTCAGTTGCAGGGAAGGAAAAAACCAGAGCCCTGAAAGCAATGGCAGAAGCGGCAGAGAGGTGTTCAAGCTGGATCTGGTCAAGGAGGAACAAAAAGGAACTTCATAAGGCTTAAATTTCCCTACAAATATCAGGTGTCCCTGTGGCTCAGTGGTTTAAAACGCGAGTCATTAAGTGGAAAATGAGCATGTCCAGAGGGTCATGGGCCGGGTTCGAATCCCAGCCATGGCTCGTCCCAAGATGGGAAAAAAGGGGCAGCAGAGGGACATCCGGAGTCATGAACCGGGTGTGGCCCAACCCCCCTAGAGTGTCAGGAGATAAGGGCCGAAACACTTGCTTGAAGGGGGCTTCTCTTCTGAGGACTCTCTGCTGCCACGCTCTCCACGAGTTTCTTTCTACTTGTCAGAAAGGATTCGTGTCTGCATGGCAGCCCTTAACGACAGTTGTAACTGTTTTTGCATTGAAGAGGAAGTGAATTTTGAACAAAGAAATTACATTACAATGTAGGTGATTATCGTCTCTCTCTCTCTCTCTCTCTCTCTCTCACATATTATATATATATATATATATATATATATTATATATATAAAGAGAGAGGAGGGGGGGGGGGGGTATATACATATACCAATTGCATAGAGGGGAAGGGGAACAAGTGCAGGCTGCCAATTCCTTCGTCATTGCAATGGCTTAGCAAAGATTCGAAGGGAAAACGAAGGGCAAGGGATGAGGTGGGCGAAGTCTACGAGAATGAAAATTAGAGAAATCAAATCCTTCACCGACCATCGTTACCCATCTTGAAGACGGAGCTATCCATATTGCCTGCTTCGCTGGATCAGACTTTTCAGGCAAGTACGGTTGATTGTGTATGTACTCCTTTAGCATTTAAATGGAGATATACCACAGTCTACAATTCCGTGGTGTTCTCATCACAAACGATTATTATAAAAAAAAACTATTAAAAAAAACGGAATTCTAACAGCACCCCAAAGCAGTCAACGAAGGGTAGAAAGTACAACGAACAGAAAATGTGGTAAAGAAACAAGTTGCTGTAAAACTGAAATCACATGTATACCGTATAAAGTATAAGGGTTAATCTTTGAGCCTGTGTTTCAGGATCCAGTCAAAGATGCAAGGGAGGTCAAGAAGTGTCAACAGTCAGAGAGGTCATATAGATAAATAGATAGATAGATAGATAGATAGATAGATGGATAGATGGATGGATAGATAGACATTATATATATATATTTAGATATGCATAGAGAGATCGATAGACGGATAGACAGATATAGATAGGAGTGGGGGAGAGGGGAGGGGGGCGGACTTCGCGGTGTGCAGAAGTCTGTAAACTTTCATACGATTGGTGCACGGAACGAGCGGTTTACAACACACCTGTTGCACCAGATGCGTGTGTTGTCTAAATGCCACTGACAAGGAAATACTCACGGCTTTCCCTGCCAATCGGAGGGACGCTGACAGATTTCGGCCAAGGGTAGTGCAGCTAGTGGTGAGTTTTACGTCATTTTGACCGGAGGCTCTAAAGGCTATGGGTTGTCCCTGTCCGAAGAAGTCTGCAGATTTAGCGGCAGGATGTCTGGTCATTGGCAGGAATCTGAGGCTTGGTTCCAGACGGGATGTGTTCTGGTCTGAAGTCTGGGTCCTCTTCCTTCTTCCTGCTAGACTGGTGTTCAGCACCTGGTTCCTCAATAACTGGTGTCCACTTTGTGGTGTTGGCCGGTCAACTGTGGGCCTCGGAATTCTTCACCCCTTCTCCACCCCACCCCCACCCCCACCCCCAAAAAGGACCTGTTAACAGGGCTACCAGGCAGCCTTAGTCATGCTAGGGTGGCGATGGTTCTGTGCCGCGTGAGGCCGCCTCAAAAGGGGAGCAGGACAAACGTCCCTTCTACTGTCCAGCACCGACTACGGCCGAGAGCACGGTTTCCCAGGCCACGGTTATCGTGGTCAGGCAGAGCTCCATCGCCGGCCGCCGCACATGTTCTGGAGCCGTCCCCCCAGGGACACAGGCTAGAAGACCCACCGTCACCCAGAGGTCTGCAAGGTTGACTGCGCCGCCTGACACTGGCCTCTCACATCGGTGCTCCTCGAGAGAGATCTGCCACCTCTCCCTCGGCATTTCCTGTTATTGGGTGAATGACGAATTAGACCGATGCCGTCCCCTGAC
>JAFLJL010014604.1:0-12500 GCA_018398815.1 Conus ventricosus | reverse complement strand
GTTGACGGTTTCAGGGTTGCTGTCTGACGCTGGCGGTGTTGTCGTTGCTGCACCTGTTGATGAGGACGTCCACGCTGACGGCCAGCACCGCCCCTGCTGCCTACCTGGGGGACGCTCTCTACATCTCCGCCTATGTACGGTTGTCTGTCTGTCTGTCTGTCTGTCTGTCTGTGTGTCTGTCTGGCTGACTCTGTCTGCCTGTCTGTCTGTCTCACTGTCTGTCTGTCTGTTTGTCTGACTATCTGTATGTCTGGCTGATTGTCCCTTTGTATGTCTGTCTGTCTGTCTCTTTGTCTGTCTGATTGTCCCTCTGTCTGTCTGTCTGTCTCTGTCTAATTGTCCCTCTGTCTGTCTGCTAGAGGGATGCTCTGTACATATCCGCCTGTGTACAGCTGTCTGTCTGTCTGTCTGATTGTCCCTCTATCTGTCTGTCTGTCTGCTAGAGGGATGCTCTGTACATATCCGCCGGTGTACAGCTGTCTGTCTGTCTGATTGTCCCTCTATCTGTCTGTCTGTCTGCTAGAGGGATGCTCTGTACATGTCCGCCTGTGTACAGCTGTCTGGCTGGCGGGCTGTCTGGAGCCTGCGATGCTCATCTCCGGCTGTAAGCCTCTCCCCCCTTCTCTCTCTCTTTCTCTCGCTCTCTCTCTCTCTCTCTCTCTCTCTCTCTCTCTCTCTCTCTCTCTCCCATCTCTCTCTCTTTCTCTCTCTCCCTCTCTTGTGTCTCCCGCTCTTATGGTTGCGTGCGTGCGTAATAGTACTTCAGTTTTACGTCTGTTCACATCTGTGATATTAGGCGAAGAGAGAGAGAGAGAGAGAGAGAGAGAGAGAGAGAGAGAGAGAGAGAGAGAGAGAGAGAGAGATGCAGAAATGTCTGTGACTATGTAAGTGTATGCATAATGTGGTTATCTAAGTGCATAAAAATATTTCTCTGAACATCTCTACAATATACCTGCAAGTAATCGTAAAGTGAATGCTTAACTGGACTACAAATTAAAGGAAAAAAAGACATTGAAGGCTAACTTTCAGTCTGAAAAGATATCACACAAAGACATGCCTGATAAACCAGCCGCCGTGGCGAAGTGGTTAGCATCGCGGACTCCCGGCTGGGAGGTGCTGGGTTCGAATCCCATCAGAGTCATGTGGGTTTTTCTGCCCCGACCGGCTCCTATCCAGAGTTGAGTTTGCTGCGGACTCAGTTGGGAAGACTGGGACCACACAGTCGAGTTTCATCCACTTAATGGATGCGTTTCTGAGAATGTTGCTCAAATTTCCTGACCAACACTGCAGGTGCCTGTATCTCTCGGGCCTGGTTGACGCCGGGATATATTATGAAAGGAAGCGTAGACAGCCCTGTCATATAGTCTCAGACCAAAATGGAAATCCGTAGCATCATCTTAATCACCCCCATTCTCATCGATCAGCATTAAAAAAATGTCTCAAATTCTGTGACCCTTCATGCCCTGCTCTCATGGTGACCTCAGTTTCGATGTCCTCTCCACGTATGTGGCCTTGGTTTGGTTCCGTCGGGGTCACCTGTATCGGCGAGTCTATGGGGGCTGTCGTTGGACGGACGTGGTGGCGCCCTCCGGAGGGAGAGCTCACTCACGCCGGCTCCGCGACTAAGCAATTATAATTGTCGTCAGTAGGGGGCTTAGTAGGTGGTGTCCTGCGTACGTTAGATCAGAACAGGCGCCACTGAACACCACCGAAGTGACTCGGAAGCCGTGCAGTGTCTCCTTCGGTGGGTTGCCTCTTAACGACTTCACATTGACTACTGCTTGTGGATTGCCGGTGCCGGGGCTGCGGCGGGGCTGACCGGTCTGTGGCTGTGGACGGGGTGTCGGAATGAGCGGCGTGGGTGCACTGCCTCTGAGGTGGTGCAGATGTTGGGACAGCAAAAAAAAAAAAATTAAAAAAAAAAAAATGACATGCCTGATAATGGCGGTAAATGTGTTTGAAGAGGTAAACGGTCAAACAGCAGATGCTTGCTGGTTATTCTTCGTTCTCTTCCAATACATTTTGCATGGTTTGTATATTTAGTTTTCAAGGCATCAAGTTTTAATTTATGAAATATGAAATGAAATTTCTGTATAGGTACATATTTGTGTGTATGTGTGTGTGCGTGTATGTCTGCGTCTGCGTGTGCGAGTGCGCGCGTGTGCGTGCGTGCGTGCGTGCGTGCGTGCGTGCGTGCGTGTGCGTGTGCGTGTGCGTGTGTGTGTGTGTGCGTGCGCGTGGGGCGTGTGTCCGTGTATGTCTGTGTGTTGTGTTGTGTTTGTGTGTGTGTGTGTGTGTGTGTGTGTGTGTGTGTGTGTGTGTGTGTGTGTGTGTGTTTTGTGTGCGTGGTAGTAGTAGTGGTGGTGGTAGTAATCTTTTTGTCTGCCACCTGTTGGTTTGTCTTACCATAATGCTGTGCAACTGATCCCTGCATACAAACCTAAAATACAAACTGAGCCTGTTGTGAGGAAGAGTGTGAAAGTATGGACGGCTGAGAGTGTGGATGAGCTGAGAGGATGTTTTGAGTGTACTGATTGGAGTGTGCTGACTGACTCGTGTCAAAATGTTCATAAAGCGGCAGATGTGGTAACTGATTATATCCTTTTTGTGAAGACATGATTATCCAACAAAAACAAAACTGTTTCCAAACAACAAACCATGGATCACGGGGTCAATTAAGACATTCTTAATGAGAAAAATATAGCATTTCAGGCTGGTGACAAAAAAGAAAGGAAACGAGTACAAACAAAGCTTAGGTGCGGGATACGGAGGGCCCAAAAGGAATTCAAAGCTAAAGTAGAAGAGCGGTTTGAGTTAGGAAGAATGAAGGATGCATGGGATGGGTTAAAGATTCTAACGGGTGAAGCCAAAAAGAAAGCAGATCTTGCCAGATGAATATTAATGACCAGACTGATTTTTCGAACAAACTCAATGATTTCTATTGTCGTTTTCTGGGGGGATGGGGGGGGGGGGGGGGGGGGGGGACGGTAGACAATGTGGTAAAAGAGCTAAACAAAAGAATCAAAGACAAGGGAGATGAACAAGACTTTGAGATCCATGGCGATGTTGTGAAGTCACTGTTTTTGAAACTGAATATCAGGAAATCAATGGGTCCAGATAACATCAGTGGAAGATTGCTGAAATTGTGTGCTTCTGAACTTTGTAATGTTTTCTGTAAGGTTTTCAGTTGGTCTCTTAAGGCATGCTCTGTGCCCAGTATCTGGAAAAATTCCACTGTCTCCCCTGTCCGGAAGAAAGAAACCCCACAACATTGAATGACTATCGCCCTGTAGCTCTGACCTCCATAGTTATGAAGTGCTTTGAAAAACTTGTTCTCCGTCACTTGTTAACTTTTGTTGGTCAGTACCTTGACCCTTTCAGTTTGCTTATAAAACCCATAGAGGTACAGATGATGCTATTCTAACTCTCCTTCACAATGCTTTCTTCCATTTAAACAAACCAGGTTCTTTGCGCGTATTCTTTTTATTGATTTCTCCTCTGCTTTTAATACTATACAGCCACATCTGTTAGCTATGAAACTGCTTGACTTAGGTGTTGACCCAAAGCTTACTTTATGGATTGTCAGTTTTCTGCACAATAGAACTCAGTCTGTTCGTTTTCAGTCTGCACTATCCTCTGAACGCTCGACTTCTACTGGTGCACCCCAAGGCACAGTTCTGTCTCCGTTTTGTTTACTTTATATACTAATGACTGTAGAGGCACAGAGAAAACTCCACTCGTTAAATATTCTGATGATTCTGCTATTCTAGATATGTCAAACTCTGATTCAGTTTACTTTGAGGAAATCAAAAAGTTCTGCAGCTGGTGTTAAAACAACTTTCTTTACCTTAATGTGCAAAAAACAAAAGAAATCTTAATCGACTTTCGGAAGAACCCGGAACCTGTGCCAGACCTTGTAATTAATGGTGAAGCTGTTGAACGAGTGAATGAGTATAAATATCTGGGAATGATTGTTGATGATAAATTAGTTTTTGATAAAAATGTTACTAAAATCCATAAAAATTGCCAGTCAAGAATATTCTGTTTGCAAAAGCTACGAAAATATTGGTGTTAAACCTGTAATCTTACAAAACTTATTACAGATGTTGCGTTGAGTCATTGCTCACTGCTTCTTTCATGTGCTGGTATGGAAGTTTGGGTGTGAAGAGCAAGCGAGTATTGAATGATGTGGTGAATGTGTGTAGCAAAGTGAAGGAAGGAAGCAAGTTGGAATGCAAGAATTGTATGACAGACGAGTGGAGAGGAAAGCAAGAAAGATTGCCAGTGATGATAGCCATGTTTTAACAAAATATTACGAAATTTTACCATCTGGACGTCGTTTTAGGACCCTTAGAGTCAAATCTAGGGCGCAAAAAACTTTTATACCCAGGTCGATCCATCTTCTAAATTCATGATGTCTTTTGTACCATTTTTCATGCTTAGTGATGTGAAGAATGCGAGAGAGAGGGAGAGAGGGAGGGGGGAGGGGGAGGTGCGAGAGAGTGAGAGCTTGTGGGGTGGTTGAAGATGTGTGTGCTTGTGTGAAGATATGTGTATTTGCATATAATATGTGCTTGTGTGTGTGTGTGTGTGTGTATATATATATATTATATATCTGCTTGTGAGTGTAAGCCTATGAGTGTGCTTGTGTAAGTGCATGTGCATGAGGTTTTTCAAATGATTATAGTGTGTGTGTGTGTGTGTGTGTGTGTGTGTGTGTGTGTGGGACTGTATATGTAAATTCTGTAAGTGGCCACTGATTGTGATGATTCTTGTTTTATGCGTGTTGTCTTGTTATACTGTTTATTATGCACCTATCTTAATTTCTCATCCTTTGAGATAATAAAGTGTTCATATCATATCATAGTAGTAGTAGTAGTAGTAGTAGTAGTAGTGCTTCAGTTTTACGTCTGTTCACATATGTAATATTACTGTGTGTGTGTGTGTAAGTGCGTGCGTGCGTGCGTGCGTGCGTGCGTGCGTGCGTACGTACGTACGTACGTACGTACGTACGTACGTGCGTGCGGTTGTGTGTGTGTGTGTGCGTGGGTGCGCGCTCATGTGAAAATGCGTATTATTATTATTATTATTATTATTGTTGTTGTTTATTATTATTATTATTATTATCATTATCATTATTATTATTATTATTATTATTATTTATTATTATTATTATTATTATTATTATTATTCAGTATTATCATCTTAAATGTCTGTTTATTTCGTGCTTTCCCCTGAAACCTCCCCCCCCCTCCACCCCCCACCTCCACCCCCCGTGCCATCCCAGCCTTCCCTTCTACCTTCTCTCCATCCTCTCTGTGTTTTTGTGCCTATCGTGTATTTCTGCAATGTGACCATTTTCTTCCTTCCCTCTTTCCTTCCCCCAGATCACGCTGTGCTTGATGGCTCGGTAGGAACGCCTCAAGGGGTTCTGTCTTCTCTCCTCCCTCTCTGTGTCTTTGTCTCTATCGTCTTTCTCTGCCAGTGTGACCATTTCCTTCCTTCCTTCCTTCCTTCCTTCCTTCATTTCCTGAAATGAGGAAAATGGAATGTTTTAAGAACCGTTACGGCATTTCATCGTTCACACTGCTAGAATCCTTTTTTTTTTTTTTTCTCATGAGCTAACGCGTGTGTGTTTTGTACGTAAATTCGGTGTATTGCTAAATGGATAAGACGGAGGAAATTGCTTGTTTTTAATGTCCTTCAGAATGTACCTTACTCTACAAAGACTTTCCTCATTGAAATTTCCCGTTAAAGTAAAAATCCTCTTGAATTCCAATGCGTTGGGCGGGTTGTCCATATCATGTATTTCTGCAGTTTGACCATTTCCTTCCTTCCTTCCTTCCGTCAGATGACGCTGTGCTTGATGGCGCGGTATGAGCGCGTCAAGGGAGTGCACACGTCAACGGTGCCCTTCTTCTTTTGGCTCCTGACGTCACTGTGCAACGTCATTCCTCTCTACACCATGGTCATGAAGCAGGTCGGTGGAAAGGATGACGTCATGCTGGAGAATCCCTCCGCCAATCTTTCCCTTAGGAAATGTAGCGTTCACGGCCGGGGGGGGGGGGGGGGGGGGGGGATGGGGAGAAGGGGTGTGTAAGGGGCAGTGGTGGCTACGCGCATACGCGCACGCACGCACGCACGCACGCACGCACGCACGCACGCACGCACGCACGCACGCACACACACACACACACACACACACACACACACACACACACACACACACACACACACACACACACTCACACCCACGGACACCCACGGACACCCACGCACATTCATACACACGCACGCACGCACGCACGCACGCACGCACGCATACACACACACACACACACACATACGCGCGCGCAGGCATACATACACACACTTCACACGCACGCTCACACACACACACACACACACACACACACACACACACACACACACACACACACTCTCTCTCTCTCTCTCTCTCTCTCTCTCTCTCTCTCTCTCTCTCTCTCTCTCTCTCTCTCTCTCTCTCTCTCACGGGCGCTCGCGCGCACACACACACTGACTGACTGAAACCCATTTATTGTCAGATTAACCCATGGTTGTACTGACGTACCATACACAGTTTTTGTCTGTTGTCCGTTCTGTGTTTACTTTCATTAACGGGTCTGTCTGTCTGTCTGTCTCCCTGTCTGTGTGTGTGTGTGTGTGTTTTGTGTGTGTGTGTGTGTGTGTGTTGTAGAGGTACACCAGTCACACGGTCAGCTTCACGTTGTTCATGGTCAGTTACTCCCTGTGTGTGTGTGTGTTGTAGAGGTACACCAGTCACACGGTCAGCTTCACGTTGTTCATGGTCAGCTACTCCCTGCAGCTCTTTTCCCTGGCGCTCACGGCGCTCGTCAACAATGACGTCACCACTCAGCTCAGACACGGTGCCAAGGTTGGTTACCTTGTTTAACTCACGTGTTTTAGAAAATAAAATGTGAGTGTATTTGGGGGCTTGACAAAACCAAGAACCCAGTATCTCTAAAATTTTTATCTCTCTCTCTCTCTCTCCCCTCTCTCCCCCCCTCCTTCCTTTTCTCTCCCCCCTTCCCCCTCTCCCCCTCTCTCTCTCCCCTCCCCTCCCCCTTCCCCCTTCCTTTTATTTTTTTTTTTATATTATATACTAATACTAAAATATAGGTGTGTGTATATAAATATATTATATTTTTAAAATTTTTAAAATTTTATATTTTATATATAAAATATAATATATATAATATATAAAGAGAGTACGGGGTTTCTGACGTCCCCTTTAATAGGGAAACCTTTTTTCGTGTGTGTTTTCTTTAAATTTAATGCCCTTTTCCCATTTTTAAAAGTGATTTTAACAAAAACAAGAAAACAAACAAAACGGCCCATACAAACAAAAAAGCCCAAAACAAAAAAAACACATTTAAAAGGGGGGCCCGGTGGGGTTGTGTGTGTGTGTGTGTGTGTGTGTGTGTGTGTGTGTTGTGTGTGTGCGTTTTGTGTGTGTGAGTGTGTGCGGGGTGGGGTTATTGTGGGTGTGTGTGGTTTGTTTGTTTTTTTTTTTTTGTGTTTTGTGTGTTGTGTTTTGTGTGTGGGGTGTGGTGTGTGGGGTGTGGTGTGTGTGTGTGGGGTGCGTGTGTGTGTGCGTGCGAAAGGGGGAAGGGGGGGGGGGGGGCATAAATTGTGTGTATTTTTTAAAAAAAATGTCTTTAAAAAGGTTTGGGTGTGGGGGTAGTGTGGTATCCTAATCTTTGCTTTGAAATAGTCTATTCAATTTTGAAATACCAAAAAAGGACCATCATTTTAACCCCCTTTTCTAAATGCCGGAAAAAGGGTTTAAACTCTTTGGGCCTTTTAAATTATATCTAAAATTTTTAAAGAAAAAAAAAACTTTTTTAAACCCCTTGCAAAAATAAAAACAAATAACTCGAGAATCAAAGAAAATGCCCCAATTGGGACTCTTAACAATTCCCCAAAAACAATTTCCCTATACCCTTTTCGCTTCTTTCCCCAAAAAACACCCCAAAAATTGCGTTTAAAGGTGTTAAAATTTAAATAACCAAGTAGGAAAAATTTTTTTTAGTATTTTTTTGAAAAAGGAAAGATGACAGGGAAAAAGGGTGAAATATTTTGGCCAAAAAATACAAGGGCCCTTTTTAACAATTTTTTGTTTTGTATGCTTCAAGTCTGAGTCTAAAGATAGACCTTTAAAAAGTGGGTTCCTGGGGGGAATTATGTCCCTTTTTTATTTTTTTAAAAAAGCTTCTTAAAAAATTTTCCCCCTTGTTGCCCTTTTAAATGTTTGGACACTTTTTTTGCCCTTCCCCTATCACCAAATTTCCCAGGAGTTTTAAACCTAAAAGGCTAAAATTTTTCATGCAAGGAAAAGGGAATATTTATTTTTTAAACCCTTTTTTTTTCCTTAGCTGCACCATTTTTGCAAACCGATAAACCCCTTTTCTTTTGTCCCCAAAAAACAATTTGTGGAACCCAAAAAAAAAGCCCAATAAAAGAACCACGAAAAGAAAAAAAAAAAATTTAAAGGAATATCTCAGATTTCATTTCCCCTCCACTCTTGTATGAGAATATAAAAGCTTGTAAGACAGATTTTGAAAAGACCAAAAAATAATATTTGAAATATGGGAATTTTGGGAAAACCCTAAGAAGATATTTCATTGCCTAACAATGGCAATCAGCTTGTGTAAATTACAGAAAAATTTTTTCCCCCAATGTGAACGATTTCTCTTTTTTTTAATAAATTGGAAAAATGAATGAAAGAACCTGATAATTTTTTTTCCCAAGTAGAAAAAACCTCTGTATATTTTTTAAGAGGGTTTAAAAAATTTTCGTTTTTTAATTTTTCCCCTTGACATATGTTGGCAGCATGGTCCCCATCATTTTTCCCTTTAAATAGTATAATTAAAACGAAATTGGGGCCCTTTAACAAAAGTCCCATTGAGGAATTTTAAACTGAAACTCGTTTAAAGAGCAAACTGTTTGGGGTTCAACACCAGCATTTTTAAAAAATTGGGACGAAAAGGGACCCTATATTTTAAAAAACCAGAATAAAAAACTCTTTGCTCGCTTTGGAAAGTTTTTTCTGATTTTAAACCCTTTTTCCCCCTTGAACATGAATTTTGCTTTTGAATGACCCCTTAATAAATTTTTTTTGAAGAAAAATTTCTATTGTGGGCCCCCAAAAAGGAAAAAATTCCTTTTTTCTGTGTGGGTTTTTTCAGTTTTGGGGCCCATGGAAAAGGGACCCCGGGAAGCTAACTTTTTAAGCTTTGCTATCGATGCTTTGCATCTTTCCAACAAATTTTTTTTTTGGAAAGCTGAAAAAAATTTTTTTTCCCTGGGGCTTTAAGAAATTTTGATCCACAAGCGCGTTCCCAAAAATGAATAAGTCCCTTTACTTCTTTTCCCCACGACGTCGATTTATAATTTTTAATAATTTTAACCTTTTTCCCTTGGCTTTTGTCAGAATATTTTCCAGAGGGTGGGCCCAAATTTCAATTTAGAAGGGTCGGTTTAAACTCCTAGAAATTTAACAATTTTCTTATATTTCAAGGGGGCCTTCCATTTATTTAAAAAAAAAAGGGGGGAAAGAATTTTTGGGGATCTACCCAAGTTAAAAGGAAAACCCAAAAATGCGTTTTTTTTAAATGTAAAAGGGGTTTTAGTCCTTTTTAAATTCTTTTTTTTTGCTATTTTGTTAGTTCTTTTTGAAATCCCTTTTTAATATATTTTAATTGTTCAAATTTTGGGAAAAGCTTTTTTGAGAAAATTTTTCATCCATATGCAAATATCTTTCCCGGCCATTTTGTGCTAGTTCGAAAATTTTTTGAGCCCCTTTTTGGGGAAAGATCTTGCATAAAAATGTTAAAAAAAAGGGGGGGCTTTAAAACCCCCCTTGTGGGATTCCCATCGTGTCCGTCTTTGATTAGAGTGGGCCCATTCCCAACCCTTTTAAGTCTGTATTTTTTCTTTCCCCTTAAAAAATTTGCCTTTATATATTTTATACTTACAACCAAAAATACCTATGGATCTTAGTTTTTTTAGAATTTTTTTTAAAAATGCCAAATTTGGTTTCATATGCCTTTTTTAAGGGTCAAAAAAAGTGGCAAAGTTTTTTTTTTCCCTTCGTGAAAAACAAAAAAAAAATGTTTAATCTTGTGTGGAAATTTTTTATTTAAATGATAAAATGAGGATTTACCTTTTCAAAAAACCCCCCCCTTTTGTATTGGTTTTATACTTTTTTTTTTCCCCGAAAAGGGTTCAAGCCTTTTTAAAATTTATTCTTTCCATTTTTTTCCCCACTTTTGGTTGATTTTAAGAGCGCAGGTCTGAAAATTTATTTTCATCTGATTTTGATTTTTCCCCCCTTTGGGGGAATGGGGGTTTTAAACATAGATTTTTTTCCATAAGAAGGGCCCCGAACCCCCTTAAAACCAACATTTTTGAAAAAATAAATTTAAGAAAAAGTTTTATATTAACGGGAAAAATGTTTTTACATTTAAATTGGAAATTGCTTTGGGCCCCCAAACAATTTTTTTCCTTTGACCCAAAAGGTTTGAAATTGAAACCCCTTTTTTTTTCCTGAAAAGAAATAGGACCATTTGTATAGTGTTGTTTTTTGGGGAAACTTTTTTCTTGTTTTTTCCGTTTTCGCCCCTTTTTTCTCAAAGCTTTTTTTGTTCTTCTAAAAGGGGCCTTCGAATTACTTTTTTTTTGAAAATGATCTGCAAATCCCTTCGGGCCTTTTCAAAATTGGGAAAGGGAAAAAATTCGTTTTTTTCCCCAATTTTTTAAGGGGTCCCCAAAAGGAGGACTTTTTTCCATTTTTTATTTTTTTTTTTTTTTCCAAGTTTTTGGTGTTTTGGTGTGGGTGGTGTGTGTGTGTGTGTTGTGTGTGTGGGTGTGGTCTGTGTCTGTGTGTTTGTTTTGGGGTGTGTGTGTGTGTGGGGTTCTGTTGTCTGTCTTTTCTGTGGGTGTGTCTGTGTGTGTTTCTGTGTGGTGTTTTGTGTGTCTGTGTGTGTGTCTGTGGGGTGGGGTTGTGTGTGTCTGTGTGTGTTGGGGTTTTGGTTCTGTGTGGTTTGTTTTGGGGTTAAAAGGTGAATTGTGTGCCCCCTGTTGTCCGATGCCCATTTTGAAGTTTAAAATGCCCCCAAGTAGCGCCAAACAACGCCTCCTGAAACACGAGGAAAGTTAATATTTTAAGTTTTTCAAAAAAAGGGTCTCTCCTCTCTTCTCTTCCCCCCTTCTCTCTCCCCTCTTTTTTTTTTTTTTTCTCCTCTCTCTCCCCTCTCTCCCGGGACGAAGAAAAAATCATGTCCCCCCTTTCCCCCTTTTCCCCCCATGGGAAATGCAACGATGGTAAAAAAGCATTAAAAAACGTAATGCCCTTTTCAGTAGTTTTAAAAAAGACCCCATCAAAAACCTTTTTCCCCAAAGAAAAAGAGACTATTAAAAGCAGGGGGGGTAAGATTTCTTGAAAATAGTGAGGAAAAGTGATTTTTTAAAAACCCCGTTAGGGAATTTGGAAAATCGGTTCACACTGCCGAACCCTTTTTTTCCCTCATGAACAAAACCCCGTGGGGGGTTTTTGTACGAAAATTTTCTGTTTTTGGGGTAATGGGATAAGACGGAGGAATTACTTTTTTTTTCTAATGCCCTTTTCTTTGCTGTACTTTTACTCTACAACGTTTTTTTTCTTTAAAATTTTCCCCTTTTAAAAGTAAAATCCGCTTGTTTTTCCCCAAATGCTTTTGGGGGGGATAGTAAACCCAAAAAATATAAGGGAAAAAAATGGGAAAAATTACCATTTTTGAACGGGTTTTTAAAAGGCACTGCTTTTAAAAATTTATTTAAAAAGAACCCAGAACGTGTTTTCGGCTACAGTATGTTTAATTACAAGGGACTCTTTAAAACGTAACCCCTTTAAAGAAATGGGCGTTTCCTTTGGAACAAAAAAAACAAAAAATGCAATCATGTAAATACATAGTCTAAAAACTTTGCATGCACAGAATGTGACTTGTAAATAAAAACACATATACCCAAACGCAGAAGCACGAAAGCACAAAATGCACGCACACACGAAAAAAACACACGCCCCGCGGCACACAAAAACCCAACCCCAAACACAAACACACACACACCACACACACACACACACACAAACACCACCACACCCCAAAAACGACCACAATCCCAACACCCCACACAACACCCCACACCACACACCACACCCACAACACACACATACACCAAAACAAACGCTGGGGCAAGTTCCGAAATTACGCAGGGCACGCCAAACACATTGCATACAATAGAAATGTGTTTTGGTGTGTTTTTGGGGTGTGTGTGTGTTTTGTGTGTGTGTGTGGTGTGTGTGGTTGTGTGTGTGGGGGGGTGTTTTTGGGTTTGAATGGTTTTTGAAAGAGCGAGGGTTTCTGTTCACCTTTTTTCTTCATTTGCCTTTAATTCACAGAACTCATCTCCCCCCCTCG
>JAFLJL010014603.1:17500-62473 GCA_018398815.1 Conus ventricosus | reverse complement strand
CCTTTAGCGGCTGATGACAAGGCTCTCTTGTGTGTGTGTGTGTGTGTGGTGTGTGTGGGGTTTTTGGTGTGTTGGGGGGTGGGTGGGTTGTGTTTGTTGTGGTGTTGTGTGTGTGGGGGGGGGGGGTGCTTTGCGCGTGTGTGTGTTGATGTCTGTGTGTGAACTGTGGTGTGGGGTCTGTGTGTGCTCAATACACCTGAACAGTGATCAGTGAGTGTATTTTGGCCCGACTTAATAATTAAATGAGATGTTCTCACCCAATTCTCACATGGCTTTCCTGGCTACTGTCCTCTTCTCTTCACTTTGACAACGAGCCTATGGCTTGAAACGTCAGTCTCCATCTGCAAAGGATTCAGCTACCCCAAAAGGTTTTTATAAACTTTAATATTTTTTTTACGTTTAGATACGTTTGCTTTAGAGAATGAGAGTAAAAAAAGGGAATAAAGAGTGAGAGACCCTGAGATAAGAAAGAGAATGAGGTGGGGAGGAGGGGAGAGGGGGAAAAGGAGGGGGGGGTGGGTGTAGAAGGACGAAGGGGACAGAAAATACCAATCATGAAACTACTGCCACAGATATTTTAAACTTTTTCATCGTGCGTTTTTCTTTTTTTTTTTCTTGATTGAACTTCTTCTTGTTGAACGTTTACTTTCCAAAAAATAAAGTATCTCTGCAGAGATCATACCCGAAGTCTGAAAACAGCTGTGTGTTTCCTTATACATAGGTGTAGCCGTGGAGAACACCTTTGTGTTTTATTGGATAATGTGTATTGTTATTGGAAAATGTGTATATAGTAAAAAACACAGAAATCTTTTATGGATATTGATGTATAAAATCTAACTACATCTTGATGGTGATGCTATCATGATAAAAAAAAAATTAAAAAAGAAGAAGAAAAACAACAAGAAAGACAACAACCCAAAAATGTTTTTGATTTGTGGATCGTAATGGCTGTAAGCAATACAGACCAAAATGAATAGTATTGCTGGTACCAGCCGCTTTGGCAAAGTGGTTATCGTCGCGGACTCCTGGCTGGAGGTTATGGGTTCGATTCCCCTCAGAGTCATGTGTGATTTTCTGACCTGACCGGTCTTACCCAGAGTTGATTTGCTATGGCTCAGTTGGGAAGACGGGACCACACAATCGAGTTTCATTTCCCCTTAATGGATGCGTCTCTGAGATTGTTGCGCAACTTTCCTGACCACACTGTAGGTGTCTGTATCTCTAGGGCCTTGTTGACGTCAAGATATATTATGAAAGGAAGTGTAGAGTACAGCCCTGTCATGTGGTCTCAGACCGCAATGGAAAACCGTAGCATGAATCTTCACCATCCTAATTCTCATCGATCAGCATAAAGAAAAGTCTCAAATTTTGTGGCCCTCATGCCCCGCTCTCATGGTGACCTCGGTTGTTTATGTCCTCTTCACGTCTGTGGTCTTGGTTTGATTCCGTTGGGGTTACTAGTATCGGCAAATGCATAGGGATTGTCGTTGGACAGACTTGATGGCGCCATCCGGAGGGAGAGCTCACTCACGCCGGCTCCGCGACTAAGCAATTATTGTCGTCAGTAGGGGGCTTAGCGGGTGGTGTCCTGCGTATGTTGGATCAGAACAGGCGCCACTGAACACCACCGAAGTGACTCGGCAGCAGTGTGGTGTCTCCTCCGGTGGGTTGTCACTTGATGACTTGACACTGAATGCTCCCTGTGGATTGCCGGTGCCGGGACTGCGGCAGGACTGACTGGGCTGTGTCTCTGGATGGGGTGTCGGAATGAGCGGCGTGGGTACACTGCTACTGAGGCGGCACAGAAGAGGGACAACAAAAAAACATCAAATAGTATTGCTGGTTACCAGTGATATATTTCAAAATTGGGTGACTGTCACTTTTAACTCTAAATGCGTGGGCTTTACTTTCTTCGTAGAGTAATGTGACGCGCTTTCTGATGCATGTACAGCAAAGCTTTCTGGAAGTCTCTCCTCAACAGACCGTAGATGATGGATTTACAACGCTACTCAATATTGAAAAAAGGTGGCCAGCATGTTTGCGTACCCAGGCAGATCATGTGCTTTAGCCACACTCGCTTTGTACAGCTTAGTCAGGCTAAAAGGTCATGCAGATGAAGAAGGCCAAGACAACGATCAACAGACTGCCTATCGCCCTTGAACCCTCTTTGTATTTGAGTCGCCGCTGCTGTAGCTGCTGCAGCTGCTGCAGCTGCTGCTCTGACTTAAAGGACGAACGACTTCCGGATTATAGTCCGATGTTACCGTCTGGAATGTCGGACGAGGGCGAGGTTTGAGTTTCTTGACGGCTTTCGAGGATACTGCAGTAAGCCACCACAATCACAACGCCTGGCACAAAGAAACAGAAGATGAAGACTACGATGACATAAATGAAGACGCCATAACCCATAGTTGTGCCACTGAATGGAGCAAGTGGCCTCCCAGTAATCATAGTTGACCCAGTCACAGATTATAGGTGGCAGGCCGATGGCTACACCCTGCAGCCAGGTGTAGGCGATGAGGATGAGGGACGCGAGTTTGGTGATGAAGTCCTGATAGCGCAGGGAGTGGATGATGGCCAGGTAGCGGTCCAGGCTGATGAGGCACAGGGTGAGCATGGACACGACGATCAAACAGTAGTTGGCTCCACAGACCATGAAACACCAGGCGTTGCCTAGCTCCCACCTGGAACACACCACCCACCGCTTGACATCCGCTGCCAGAGGGATTCATTTGACACAGGTCGACACATTTGTTTCTCAGTCTCTACCATTTCCAAACTGAACAGCGGTTATGATGATTTGGGAAGAAGACAGTTTTAGCCTTTGTTGATTTTTCGACATTTTCTTTCACGCACGCACCCGCCCACCCACAAATATTCCCATGTCTTGTAGAAATGAAATGTTTAAAAAAAATTCCTTGACGAGTTAATTGAAATCGAAAAAAAATGTTGGGTTTTTTTTTTTCACTGTATCAAACCTTTTTTTCCCACTTGTTTTAATTTCAGAGAGGGGTGAGGAATGGATAAGGGAATGAAAGGCTTTGAAATGTTGTTGTATATTATTCAATTTTTATTGTGAGCTAAAAGAGAAAACTACTCTGTCCCCTGCCCCTCCCCAAACAACCCCAACCCCAACCCCGTCAACAGAATGATATCACAGATGTAATGAAAGTGAAGTTTATGATGTTAAATCTTAAGTTTAATAGAGCAAAGTTTGAATAGCATTAGAAGGGGAACATAGCTTAAAACATTTACCTAGACAATGTGTTGACCGTAATAAAGGACATTGTATCCTCCCCTTCCATTCCACATTCTTACCCCACACACACATACACACAAACCATCATTCTTTCCCCCACACACACACACACACACACACCAACACACACACACACACACACACACACACGGAGTGAGTTGCGATCAGCGCTAGCAGGCAGACGTGTTTTGGCTACGCTGCAAATTTGTCCGGCGTTTTTTGTTAATTAGCGATTAACTGTGTTTCTTAAACAATAGTTATATTGATAACTGGTTTCCTGTCAACATGCCGACTTCGTCGGTATGTTTCCGAGCTTCCTGTGGCCAGTTTTACTGGACGTTTCAGGCTTTTATGTGGAAACGGGCCAAGGCGAGAGCTGCAACAAGGCGACTTTGTCGAGAGATACGAGTGAGAAGTTTGTCAACAGTGTTTGTGCTGGTGTTCGTCTCGGCTTCCCTGCTTCATTGTGGGGACATTGAACCTCATCCTGGGACCTCCCAAAAAAAAATAACAGTTAACACGGCGTTCTCCTGACAATTGAAAACCCCTCTATTTGCTAGTGACATCAACTGCAGGTGAATGTATCTCTGGCGATGTCACGAAAATGCTGACAAAGTATGGACAGAAAAGATTACAAACATTGGAAGAAAAGATGCTACCTTTGATTCATAAGCTGAACGAAATGCAAACCGAAATTGATGAAGTCCGAAGTGAAAATGAAGATATGGAAAGAAAGAGTGACAAATCTGGAAGGGAAAACTTGAAGATCAGAAAGAAAGTAGAGGACGACGGAGAAAAATCTGATTTTCTACGGCATCCAGCTGGTGACGAGGATCGGAGACGAGAACATATGCAGCTGTGTAGGGAAGGTGAAGAATGTGCTGAAGGACATGATGGGCATCCAAGCGGAGGATGTCCCCATGGAACGCGCGCACCACCTGTAGGGTGGGAGAGGCCCACGCACAATCATCGTTCGCTTCGAGATATTCAAGGACAAGGAGAGGGTTAGCTTGCTGTCTGAATGCAGGGAAGCTGAAAGGAAACGAAGGATCTGTGTCAGAAGAATTACACTGAGTACGAGAAATGCACGCCGCCAGCTACTCCCTTTTCTTAAGAGAAGCACGTCTGCAAACTAGGAGAGCCTATCTGCGTTTCGACTCCCTTGTCATGATGGTAAGCACGGATCAACTCCAAGTTAAAATATTTTAATCAAATGACGGGCTGGCCGGCTTTCTCTCAATGACCTAAAGGGAGGATTCCGATTGTACCCCCCCATACTAACGCGTGATGATCTACATTATATGTTGTGAATACAGTGGAATCCACAAACAGTGTGAGGAGCGACTTATCAAGTTAGTTAAGGATTCTGACATGCATTGTTTTAGTCACTCAGCAGTCTGTGGCACAGCGTAATTAATACGTGGGACACTGCTTACCATCTGTGTTCTCTCAACCAGGTTAGAAAGTAAACAGTTGTCCGTGTTTCATATTATGGAATGGTATGTTCAGGGTATCTCTCAAAATGTTACAAAGTGCGTCTTTAAAATGTTCTGTTCATGGTTTCCAGATTTTTTTTTCTTTTTCAGAGGTTTGGGCTGTATACAAAGTGACATTGAAAACGCCTTTCCAGTCCATTCTGTTTTTCTTATCCACGCGTGCAAATTTAAAAAAGGTTGGGGGTGTGTATGCATACATATGCTCTATTGCAACGCTGTGGATCGACTATTAAAAGAATGTTGAAGATGTGTGTTCTTAAATTTGAAAAATCAATAGATCCAAATACTCATTGGATATTATCGATGCTTTTAATTATGTTTGCCTCCTGATATTTGTTTTTTATGAAGACAGCCCTTTTGAAGGATTTGACAAACTGGACCAGTATATTTGTGATGATTTGATGCTTATTTTTCTACCAAATTCTCATTTATTTATATATGGTGATTCAATGCGCGAACAGCAGCAGCTTCCAGACACTGAGTCCTTTGTGATGAAAGACAGGACATGTGGCCTTTGTTGAACTCGTGGATTTATGGTGTGATGCTGTGCAGTCATTACACGCAGATCGAACAGATAAAGAGTACTACAAATTTTGGATTAAGAAACTTATTGTATTCTGAAAGAAAATAAAATATTTTTGTCAATCGAGAACGAGGAGGGGATCGCGAGTTGGTTAGAAATTACTTGTATTTGCTAATCTTGGACTGAGTTGTGGTGTTTACAGTGTTGTATCAAAGTCTTTGTTTTGATTTGTTTGTTGTATATCAAGGTTTTGACAGGTCGGAATCAGACCACTCCTTATTGTAAACTATATTTTACTGGTTCCGATGGGGCTTAGGATATTGACCTAATTGCACTGTAAGAATTATTCACATATGAGGAATTTGTCTACTTTCTTTTTGACCGATCTTTCTTTTGAATATATACAACAAAATCAGCATGTAGATTATGACCCCTTCGTTCTGCTATGGAAAGAGCTCTGATGCAGGGTAGATGATCTTGTTATTTACTTTGCGTAGCCCTGATAAGGGCAAGCAAAACCAACTCAAACTAAATTACACGAACACAAACTAGTGGTTGGACGAAGATTGCGAACAAGAAAATGCTGAAATGTTATAGGCAGCTGAGACTGTGGCGTTCCTCTAACAAACAAGAAAGATTTGAATTATTTTCATTTACTGGAAAAAAAGATTTCTAAAACCTTATTTGCAAACAAAAAAATATAAAGCAAGGAAAAAGAGTACAATGAAAATTTTGAAGGAGTTAAAATGATGTTGCTCGGAAAAAAAACTCGTTCATTTTGGGCAAAAAAGTTAGATTTCTCACAGGTGCTAAAGCAACCACGCGCAATGTAATTGAATGCTTGCATACATGGTTCTTTATTTTCGTGTCCTTTTGAAACCCTGATTAACACTGTGGTTGACTCCTGATTTTCGGGAATGACGTATTCAGGGTAGTTGAAGCACATATCCTGATGACTGTGTCCTGTGTCAGAGTCTGCACAGGATGATATCTTTGATTTGCCGATCACTGATAGATGAAATCCGCCTAGGCAATTATGGTCTATGAAGATAAGGTAAGGCTCCTGGGCCGATGGTGTACGGCCTGATGTGTTCCCTTGTTTTTTTAAAAACAATGTTTGGTAAGTTTTTTTACATGTTTTGTTCAATTGAGTACTTTGACAGTGGGCACTTTTCCGGAAAGCTGGCAAAAGGGTGGATTTTTCCATTGCACAAGAAGGGTGGACCACAAAAAAGCCGGGAGGAAACTATAGAGGATATTTCACTATTAATTGTTATTGGCAAATTGTATAGCATGCTTTTTGTATATGAGGTTACATGCATTTTTGTGAAAAGACAAGTAATTTTTCCAGAAGATCTTGCAGGGTTTAGAAAGGGATACATTACAACTGACAATATAGTCATCTCTGCAATCATTAATTCAGAAATTTCTTATAAAAAGAGCGGCGCTTTCTACACTCTTTTTCGTTGCCTTTGCCAAGGCTTTTGATTGTATTGTTTAGAGCAAATTTGCTGTAGATTCTACT
This sequence comes from Conus ventricosus, assembly GCA_018398815.1. NCBI lineage: Eukaryota > Metazoa > Mollusca > Gastropoda > Neogastropoda > Conidae > Conus > Conus ventricosus. The sequence goes on along the minus strand of JAFLJL010014603.1, from coordinate 55,670 downwards.
TCAAAAGGAATTCTTGGGAGATAAAAATGTTTCAAACACTCATAAAATATGTGCAAGCATGGTATATGCAGCTGGTTAGATACGGAAATAGCTTTAAGAGTATTCGAGCTGTTTGTCAGGGGTAAGGCTAGGCTGCATTCACATGCCCTTTGCATGTTTTCATGGTTTATCTGAACTGCATAATACAATAAGTACTCGGTATATAAAGGGGATATTGATGTGTTTTCAGATCAAATCTGGCATTATATTAATTGATGGATTGCAGAGGTCATTTGCCGTGGTTTCTGACTCTGTGACTGACCTCCAGATGAAAAATTGACTAGTTTGCGATCTTTTCTTCGCAAATTTGGACCTAATGGTGAAGATTGGAAAAAACAGATGTAGTTGTCTTTAAGTTCGGTTGGGTTTTCTGAAATGATCTGAGGTCATGGTTTTATGCGGGTAAAACAAATCAAAGGGAATCCCTGTACAACTATTTGGAGTGATTTTTTCTGCTACATTGAACTGGTCTAAAATGTGTAAGTTATCTTTCTGGGAGGCACTTAGAGCGCTTGCAGGAACTTATGAAGTTATATTTCAAACGATAAAAAACATGCCAGTTTCATACTCGTTTTAGATTTTTTGTTGTGAAATTCAAGCCAATCTGACCTTATATTGGCTCTGAAATGTGGGGTTTCCAACACTTCGAAGAATTGCAAGGTTGCAAACGAATTATGTAAAATGGTTTGAGATGTTGGGTGAGTTGTGAAAAATAATATTTGCTCTTGGCTAGTGAGCTTGTTAGTAGTTGCTAATTTGTATATTGTTGCCCCTAGGTTAGCCCTCCATTATTACCGGTTCTGGGTGCAGGACTTTCCCGTGGTTATCTATCAGCTCCCGCTTCCACCTCGTCAATGGTACTATATATGTTCGTTTATGCACCCACATTGTTACTTATTAATGGAAGGGCAGCAATGGGGCTACTAGAGCACCCCACCTTAGCGGGAACTCATTTTGTGGGTTATTGTTGGTTTTGGATTTGTACACCTGGGCGGCTCGATGACAAATTTGTTGGTTAATCATAGCTTCTTTCTTATATGGATTATAAGGTTAGTAGACAAGATTTGCAGGATAGTATTTCCCCACCGTCTGGGCTTTGGCTCAACGTACATTGGTTGTTGCTGTCCGGTTTCTGTTTAGGAGGTGTCATTCTGAGCCCTATACCTTCCAGAATTGCTTAAGGGCACAACATTATTTATTGCCACCCAACCGGTAGTATATCTTCCTGCTGCAACGTCGGGTGTTCTCTGTGTATGGTTAAATTGGAAATCCGAAGCCACATATTATTTGCTGAATATCCCACGTCTATGGCTTCAGCGGTTGTCATTTTGACTATTTGTTTTGTCGCGTGATTTGATACAGGTGTTTGGTTGTACCTTGTGCTGTTTGGCTCATGTCGTGACCATGCAAGTGGAGGCTCGCACTGTAAGAACTGTGACCGACGGTTGTTCGTCACCGCCGAATGCATTCGATGTTTTGGTAAGGGCGTAGTCATCGCTATGCAGCATGGGGGGGCCGTTATGTTGAATGGGTGCATGTAGCGACTGTTAGTGGTCGCGTGCTTGGCCAATTATATTCGGCGAGGCCTTTCAGTATTCGGCGTTGGTTTTGAGGGGGCGTAGATACACTTGTGAGGTCAATTGGCTGGTCTGGTAATGGGCGACAGGGCGGGTGTGGCATGCGGGGCAATTGTTTTTGTAAAGGTGGCGTTTTTTTTGGGTGTGGGGCTTGTGGGGGTTGGGGGTGGGGGGGTGTATATATACTATCATAATACATACCAACTACTACTACCTATACTCTTCTTAATTACCATAATCTTTTGTTATAATAATACACTTCTTTTGCTTTCTATACTTTTTAGTTTCTGGCCTGAGAATAGTATTTTGTACTCTAAGGCGAAATCATGTTTGTCTGCTTATAATCATAAGTCAATTTCTGGGGTATAACTTGAAAGCCCAGGTTCTTCATGATATAGTGATTAAACATAAAGTATAACAATAAAATTTCTGTGTTTATAATGTTTGTGGCGTTTGGTTTTGCTTGTAGGGGGGGGTCGGTGGGTGTTCGGAGTTTGCTCAGTGGTGTACAGTGTTTCACATGTAGCGGGTGAGCAATCCTTTTGTACGACTTTTTTATAGGTGTCACAAACTCTCTGTGTCTCAAATGAGATCTGATTACATTCTTATGGGGCACTGGATGTATTTCTAGGAGCACTGGGGGTTGAGCTTTGACCTTGCACGTCGCCTGGAGTCAGCTATGATTTATCTCTATTTTTCAGCTAATCAGACTTTTGAATTTTCCCATCTGTTTCAGTTCGTTTTGTAGTTGTTGTTGTTTTTTATCGTATTGCAGTACATTTTGATAACATATTGCTCACTGAATTTTACACTGCGCAAGTCGGCAGTGTGGAGTTGATGATGGATAATTGTTTGTTTGTTTACTTATTGAACTAGTTTCTCGTGGGTGGATTTTCTGGTTGTTTGAATCTTGAGTTATGTTTTTTTGTTATATGCTATGTTGCGATCTCTCACATTGTATTAGTGAGGGGTTTTATTGTATGGATTTATTGGTAGTATTTAGGTATGTTTTGTAATTCTTCGGGTAGCGGTGGACCTTGTGTTACCCGTCAGGTGGGGCATACTGGTGGTGGGGTAGGGTATGCTTTCACCCCCAAATTGTGTGTGCCAGGTGGGGAGTGCAGGAAATGGTCGGTGCACGTATCCCTCGTGCCTTCGGTCAGATTCAGATGACTGAGGTGGACTACGGGGTGTGGGCACTTCGCGTGATCAGAGGGCGTCGCACAACGGTCCCTAGCGAATGAACCATATGGGGACGATTGGTTTTGATTGATCGTGGGGTGCACCATCACCAGGATGGGGGATTGGGGCTGGTTTAATTCTTTTGAATGTCGACAGTGGTGTTTAGCGAGTTTTGGTTTGTTTGTTTCCTAATAGGCCGGTCTCCACATGGCGTACTACACACAAACCATGATCGATTTAAGAATAAGGCAGTCATCTACCTTGTATATTCCCGATGGGTTCCGCGAACTTCGTTCCTGCCGAGTTCATGACTGACTCCTTTTAGACCGGGTTCATTTTGATGTTAATGTATGTCGTTTTGGGGGTTTTAGTAGGTTTCTGTCTTTGTTTGTTTTGTTTTTTTTTTGTTTTGGTATAGCGTCCCGTCTCCCCCAAGGGTAGACAACACTACAAACACCATGCCTGATAAAATAGGCAATTCGCTCCCTTGAAAGGAGGATCCGAAGTTTACCCGCTACACCCTTTCCAGTGTTCTGGACTGACTCTCGACATTGCTATTTAATGCGCCTTAGGGGCAAATTGATATGACAGAGGATGCTCGGAGATTGCATCGTGAGATCGATGTGAGGTCGCTATTAATGACCGATGGGATGTGATAAGCATGCACTGTAATTTTACGCCTTTCTGTTACTAATGATAACGTGTGAATGTTTTTTTTTAACCTTCGAATGTTGTATAACGGAATTCTGGAAGGCTTTATTCAACGTATTTGCGTCAAAAAAAATAAACATGTTGCATCAGAGCCATCGTGTATTTGTGTAAATGACATGCTTTTCCCCAGTCGTGATGTTCGAGGCTATTTAAAACGGAATAAAGTCAAAGCAAAAGTAATTATAACTTTAGTCCAGTCTTACAGAACGAAGGACCACCAAGGAAACTACCACGTGGTGGTGGGGGACTGTTTCCCCAAAATAATGGATTAAACAGGACACTCTGGACACAAGGAAAAAATAATAAAAACGACTTCTAGAAACAGTCAATCAAGTTCACATTAAAGTTGGAAAGCTTTTCATACTAAATTACAGGAAATAAGAAGCTTCAGGCTTGGACTCAGAAACCACCGTTTGTAAGTCGACGAAAAAAAACTGCTGTGCATGGAGGGTCGTACGGACTTGGTCAAACTTCGATGACTGAGTGCCTTGTATGCGAAGCCGTATCCATCTCCAAAAGTTGGAAAATCTGATCTGTTGACAAATTTGTCAAAACAATCATATTAAAATCTGCAACTTGCGGCAGCTTGGCATATTGGTAGACGAATAACCATTTGGATCGGGAGTGCCCAGTTGATCATTTTTGTGTGCTCGTTTTCACTTTACTACACGCACCTTGCTCAGTCTGTTTTTGAAACCGACCTCCATTGACGAGTTGGGGGGCTTGATCCCAGGTGACATAATGAATGTCTCGTGTGTTTGGCGATGTTTAGTCAGCGTTTTACCATAGGCACTGTTGCTTGCTAATTGATGGTTTCAGCCAAAATAGTCTGCGTTGAATACTTATCACCTGTCTTCAGTGCGTCAGACCAACGTTCACAACTTTCTTGTACACACGGGTTGGGTGTGTGTACTCAATGACTATGTGATGGTTGTTCACAACAAAGACCATGTTCCAAGTACCACTGAGAACTTTGTGTATGTCTGTGTGTTTGTATCGATTCGGACACGTCACTTGTGGTGCATGAGTTAGCAAGTAACAGTTGACTAATACAAATAATACTATGGTGGGGCTTTCGGCAGTGTCAAGGGGACGCTATCGCTTGAAGTATTGTGGTTAGGTTGGGTGCCTCACCATCGCAAGGTCATTTTCGGCAAGAGACTATGGGGATGCAAACTGTCTCTGGTCTTTACTGTCCTTTTTACCGAGAGTGAAAAAACCGTAGTCCTACGTTGACACTTTGTTCCTGTCATTTCGTGGGGACATATCTTTAACACTAAATCATGGGAGGTAGACGTGGTTTGCACCTTGACGTTTAATACCGCCTCATTACATCGATATCACAGTCGTTTTTTCCATTCTACCTAGGGCTAGCGGGCATTGCGCCCCTGCACAAAAACGTTGACACATTTTTTTTTTTCTTCCCATTAATCTAGGAGTGGTCGTTATTAAGCTGTCACATTATGTCACCATATAGCAAATTCACAGTGTCACTGGGTCGTGCGGGTTTTTAAAAACGAGGATCGTGATCGTGACAGAGACCAGAAAACACAAATAAGCGCAGAAGACAGAGCCACAGACGGACAGAGACACAGACAGATAATGAAAAAGGAAGGGGGAAGAAGAAGGAGAAGAGAAGAGACATTCATCACTAAATTCACTGTATTAAGAATTTCTTGTATTTCGAAAAATTCGAAACTAAAGGAGTTATATCTAACAACAAATTCCTAATTTCACTGAATAATGTACGGTTTTTTTTTTTGTTTTTTAAATGATCTTTTCCACACAACGTAATGATTACGCTTGAGTTCTGACCTTAATAAAAAAACAACAAAATGTAATATGCTTACCATGAGTTATTGCTATCACAATTATTATTTCAGCAACGAATTTTTGCAGATATAAATACAGTTTAAAATGGGGTCTTAACCATGTAAGTTTGGCCATTAAAAAAAGCATACAGTGAAAGTTTAATTCAGAAAAACGTTCTTTCCTTCATTTCACGGTTTATTGTGATAGTTTTTTTGAAGGTTTGTCCTTGGCCGAGAGATACGACTATTTAATGTGACTTTCCATCACGTAATGTGTCTCTTTATCACCAAACAGTCGTTTGGATGTTTTACATCGATCTAAAAACACTTTTTGCGTCGTTTTATTGGAGAAAAAAAAATAAGCAAAATCTGTTCTTTAGTTTTTAGATTCAGGGTTTTGAAACGGTACCACTCTAAGAGGACCTTTTGATAAAATTGAGGGTTATCATGAATGACATTGGATAACTGTTTCAGACAAGGCAAGTTTAGTTGACACAGTTCTTAATGTCACAATCTGTGAGCTTTTGAAACGATGTGTATCACTTTTGGGTCCATTGTAAATGCAGGGGGACACGGCATTCGTCCGGAATTCTCTTGTGGAATTTTTTTTCCGGTGTCAGACATTTATATTGTTACTTATTGTGGCGCTGTGACCATTCATAACTGAGTAATACATGCTATCAACAGTAGACAAGGAGGGGGTTAACCTTGTTATGAGTGGTCAGGGTTTTAGGATGGTATTCCTTTAGCTGGGAGGTACATCTTTATATGAGATGAGGTTGATGCTTACATGATTGTGACGTCCTTACCCGTGGAGTACAACCTTAGATGTCATGTGTTTGCGATATGAGTTTTATCGAGGAATCCGTTTTTTTTTCTTTGTTCTTTTTGGTAACAGAATATGGAGTCTAAAAAACCCACGTTCTGTGAGGTCTGTCACCGCATCTTTCCAGAAGACTATATAACCTGCAAAAGACATATGGAATCTGTACATATTTAGCACTTTCATATTGTGCTACGTTTTGCCATGAAAATTTCGTAAGAAAAGAAATTTTCGACTTACATTTAATATCTCACGACAACAAACGGCTGCGGAGAGAGTGAAAATAAAAATAAACCAAAAGAACGATGAAAGAAGGAAAAAGGAGAGAAGAAAAGAGCACAGGAAGAAAAATAAAGAAAACTTTATGTCAGTTCTGTTGGGCAAAAAAAAAGGCGGACGAATTGATCTGAGGGGTGGTGGTGATTTCAATCAAGATGATAATGCTCCCAAAATCCGGGCAGATTACGCCAGACAAATGGGAGCACCATTCGCTCTCATTCTTTTGAGGGCAAGCCATGAACGAATTGTTTAACACATCCGCTGGGAGGATCAGGGAAGACCGCGACTGGATCGACCGTCTCACCGCCATTTTGTGAGGCAAAGCAAACGCTTTAAATACCTCAGCCACACAGAGACAACGATGACTATTGTTTCTTTCATGCATCCAAAAAACAAACGTCCGTGTCTAGTCCTGATCAACAACAGGACAAGTATAGAAGAGGTTCCTGGATAATTTAACGCAAGGATTGTTGGGAACACGCCAGACAGCAACGTCCCGACTCACAAGTGGGGTCCATTACCTTCGCCTCATCCAGATGCTGTATCTACCTCCTCCCGGACGAACCCCCACTGGCTGCTGCGGATCGTCCTCTATCTGATTTTCATCTCGTCCATCAAGGGCATCTACCCATCGTGAAGGACGAAAACCACTCTTTTTATACACGACAACCTGGGGTTTGTTTTTCTTAGGTGCTCGCCTTGCTCGTGGGAGCGTCATTTTAAAGTGTTCAAACTCCTACCAACTGTCTCTTTGAAACATGGTATGAGAACACTGGCCAAGAAAAAGAAGAGGAGTTCCTGGGCACGACGCCTTCACCGACCTGGGATAGGCCCGTAAACATGTTTGGGGTCATGTTGGTGTTTCTCCTGATTGACGAAGTCTTGCCTGTTCCTTTCGAAGAGCGAAAACGCAACCTCACCAACACGATGAGGGTTCCTCGATTACTATTGGAATTTGAATTATACATGACTTTATTTATCTTTTTTACTATTTAATTAATCATTCGTTTCTGTGATATCATGGATTGGTGCAAAAATTTCATTTGTTTTGACAAATGTCATTGTTGTATTGTTACATTATTTAAATATATGTGTATGTGTGTATGTATGTATTTATGTGTGTGTATGTATATATACTGTGGTGTGTATGCCGTGTGTTGTACATGTATGTGGTTTGTGTTTTTATATGTATGTATGTGTGTGTTATATTTATTTGTAAATATATATGTATGTGTTGTGGATGCAGGTGTTTTTATTTATATATATATTTATATATATATATTATATTATATATATATATATATTTTTATTTATTATGTAGTGTATGTATTGTATGTATGTGTGTGGTATGTATGTGATATATATTTGTTTGTTTGTGTATAGGTATATTTGTTGTATGTTGTATATATGTTTGTGTGTGTTTTTTTGTATGTAGATAGTTATATATTTATATATATATATTTATATATATTTGTGTGTGCTTGTGTGTGTGTGTGTGTGTGTGTGATGTGTGTGTGTGTTGTGTGTGTGTGTGAAGGAAACCCCCCCACCCCCCACCCCCCATCCAAAGCCATTTTACAACAAATATTCTTTTTTGATTGTATTTTTTTTACTGTTTTATAAAATCATACTTTTGTGAAATTAATTTCCTGGCATTGAAATTTTGTGCTCTGTTTTATACCATAGCTGTTGACAGTGGGAAAGAACTACAACTTTGGATTCTACTCTGAGGGCACATAAGACCGCATGGCGTTAGCCTTGGCTGTGTTCGCTGGAGTGTCACGGTCTTCATCTGTCAGTGGGCATGGGGTGGTTGGGTCTGTGGGTGTGCTCGGCATGCTGGAGGTGTGTTTTTCGCCGGTGAGCTCTGCAGTCAGGAAACACGGGCATGGTAAACCATGGGGGCTGCTACTTTAAGGCTGTTATGTGCTGCATCCTGTAGTCTAATTTACTTATGGTTCAGGAGCAGTTATGTCACTGATATCTTATTGGAGTGCACTGCGCGTGCCTGTACCCATGTCTAAACAGCGCGGCTCATGGGTGGTACTGGACAGCTTATAAGGCTGGTTGAAGACAGTGCTTCTCTGGGTCCTCCCTGTCACCTGCGGTGTTTTCTTTTCTTCCTTCTTGGGTTTAATAGAGAATGATATGTTGTTTTTTTAGTAAATGTTCATACATGTTGTTTTTCATTTTTCACACCCTAGGATTTATCTCCCCTTCGGTCTCTCTCTTCTCTCTCTCTCTCTCTCTCTCTCTCTCTCTCTCTCTTTCTTTCTCTCTCTCCCAATCTTCAAACATCTTACTTAGCAGTAAATCTTTTATTCCTGATGTGTATTTATACTCTGCAGGTTACTTTTACAGTTCTTTTTCTTTTTTTTCGTAATTATAATTTTGCGCTATTATGGATCTTTTGAATGGTGCTATTGTTTGTGTTTTCTTTCTTTTTTACTTTTTATACTTATCTTTGAGCTTATCGTGGAGCATTCTGTTTTTCAGTTGGGTGTGTTTATTTAAGTGTCTGTTATATATATTGCTTTATGTGATGGTGGTTTGGGGTGGTGATGTGTTGCACCTAGTGTGTGTGTGTGTGTGTGTGTGAGGTGTGTGTGTGTGTTGTGTGTGGTTTGTGTGTGTGTTTGTGTGTGTGTGTGTTGTTGTGTGATTTGTTGTATGACACTGGTTTTGGCGGTGGTGTTGTGTGTGTGATTCTGTATTGGGGTGTGTGTGTGTGTGTAATGGGGGTGGTGGGGCGTGTGGGGAGAGGGTGATAGGATGTGTGTGTGCCACTTGTGTTAATATATGTATATATATAGTGACACAAGATGGTGATAATTGTAATTGACAAGGGAATGACTGAGCAACAGTGCAAAGAGTGGAATTTTTAATTGATTTTCTAGTTTCATATGGTTGTTGCAATATGTGATTTTTGATAATGGCACCACAAACAAATTTTCCTTGTATTCTATGAGGACATATAAAATATCGTGTATCGTGTAGAAATCATTTCTGCTAACATCGTGGACCTGGATCAGTACCGTCCTTCCATGTCAGCACACAACGGGGATGTTCTGACGAAGTACCTTTACTAACCTACTGAAGAAGTGAAAAATGGTTTATTCGCATTTAGTCTAAATGAAAGGGTTTGGTGCTGCCTCCATCCTTCATGACCTCCTTTTGATATAGAGTGAGGGCGTTCTGTGTTGTTGGTAGGTGTACATAGTCCTTCCGTCTATGCAGAAGAAACTCTTGATCACTCCTCCTCACTGTCCTCAGACAGGGGACTCTTGACCAAACTATGTGGCGTTTGCTGAACCCCTTACAGCTCATTTGTCAGACACCCTCTGAAAAAAACAGTGTCTTTTGAGCAAAGGCGCCACAGTGTCCGTCACCCTTGTACTCAAGTTTGAAAAAGGATGAGAGTTCTTTTATCCCAATTTTTGTCGTTCATAGCAGCAGGGAAGAGGTGTACAATCTGTCCAGTAGTTTTGCCGGAAACGAAGAGGTCCTGGTGAGCGTCACAAGTTTTAGAAGGGAACCAGGTTTTTGTTGTCTCGGTAGAAAACTGGCGTTCAGCTCTGGTTAATCAGCTCGCTTCAAACAGTATCAGCTCCAGGGCCATGAACATGGAAGTCAGTATCCATTTCCGAGTTGAAAATTGGCCGGGACGAACCTGTCGACACAGGCGAAAGTAGTAGTAAACATCCTCGGTTAGCGTACTGATAGAAAGAAGACGATTTGGTGGGGTAGTTGCCATCGGGATCATGCCTTACTCTGCTATACATTCCATCTGGTCGTCCATAGACTAGTCAGTTTCTTTAAAAGGGGGTCGTTGATCAGCTTGCATTCATATCCTTCTTAACGGAGGGACAATCCATGAGTACCATCTGTGTTCCTTTCTTTCGATAGCTGCCAACTACATTCCCTAGATTTCTACCAGGGTCACGACCAGCGTGATGCAGAGGTTCTCTCTGGATGTCCTGGGTTGTTTTTTTTCTATGATTCATTCCTTGGTCTTTCCTGTTTTCTGGGTTGACGGTCAGTACTCCACGTGGTCCAGCGACATTCGTGTCCATGGTAGGAAACGGACATCCGTGGAATTTGGTAGGCCATCCTTATATGTTCGGCGTCCCACCTGTTCTACCCTGTTCTGGAGTCCTTCCCAGTGCTGTTCTGCTGTTGACACACTTATGGAGGTTGAGGACGTTTCTTTGTGGATGGGTCCCATTCCAGCCAGCTCTCGGACGTATCTCAGTGGATATGTCCGTTTTTCGGCTTGTATGTTGACTTCCCTTGCTTAGACGGGGACAAGATTGTTCCTTGGGCATCATACGGCATTAGTGCCCAGGATACATGGAGTGGGCTATCATTGCCCTTCCATTTAAACTGGACTGACTTTCACTGGACCCGAGTCACCCCCTTCTCGTGGTTACGTGTGAAATAAATGATGGTGGCCTCCCCGCCCAGTTCCTGCTCAGCAAGTCGTGGAGATCTTTTGTTTTTGTCGTTGACCAGAGAGAAATAGACATCTGGAGAATGCCATCTTGACTCAGGTACCTCAAGTCAGTCCAGGGATCTGATGGCATCCTTTAGCGTGTCCAATCCAGTACGGAGTACAGATGTGTTTGCTTTTGCCGGGGCCTCCTGGATGGGCATGACGTCAAGGTTTGTTTTTACCTATCACTGGAAATCACGCAGAGCGGTCATGCCGTTCATTTCCCATAAACTGTTGGCCAGTAAAAAATAGCTTCCTCCGCTGATAGGACTCGTTTTGCAGGGAGGCTGAAGAACGCCTCTCGGGGAGGAAGAACAACGTCTTCCTGTTTGTCAAGCTCAGTGATGTACTCGTAGTTGAAGAAGCCTTGCGTTCCTGTCACCTCGGAAAGCGGCCATGTAGTATTTGGAAAAAAGGAGTATCCAGGAGCAAATGTAAAGGTGATATCATGAATTTCAACTTCTTTGTGTGACGGGGGGGGGGGGGGGGGGAGCCACACCATGCCCAATTGACCATGGCTCCCCCCCCCCCCCCCCCCCCCCCCCCCCCGTCCTCAAGGTTGTTTTGGCTGTGTGATCGAGACAGTTCAGAAAAATAACAAAACACAGACCTGAGTGACAGACGGACAGAGACACAGAACAGTCAATAATGAATTAGGTAGGAGAAAGAGTGAGTAGGAGTAGAAGAAGCATGCATGGTGGGGGTATCCGACAAGGCGCTACGATCTCCTCAACAAAAAAGAAGAGATTTCTCCACCGTTACGATCTAATGAGTCGCCTCGGACGAGCAGAGGGACTGCTTGGCCGCCTATCTTCGAGAGTTGCAGTGGTAAGGCTTCAACAGTTCGAACTACGACATTTATCTCATCAACCTTATTTCTTCCAGAGATGGGTCGTCAGTGAAGAAGCAAGGAAGGTTGGCATCAATCAAATTTTCCTAGTGAAGAACAACCACCAGTACAATGATTCAGCACAAAAGGAAGTTGAAATTTTGGGATATCACCTCCCGTTACATCGTCCGGGATACCTCTATTCCAATACGTGGCTGCTTTCGAGGTACATCGCAGGCTATTTTGGCTGAAACTTCATTTGTTGGCAACAGTGCTATGGGTAAAATCGCTGACAAACATCGCCAAACACCAAGGACATTCATTATGTCACCGTGTTCAAGCCCCCAAATCGTCAATGAAGGTCGGTTCAAAAACTGACTGAGATAGGTGGCGGTGTTGTAGAAGTGGAAATGTGCACTCAAAAAAGATCAATGGGCACTCCCGATCCAGATTGGTTATTTGTTCTACCTATATGCCAATGTGCGAATGTTGCAGTTTATTATGATTGTTTGGACAAATGTGTCAACAGTTCAGAAGTTTCAAACTTTTGGAGATGGATACGGTTGCTGTACATGGCAACCCAGTCGTCGAGGTTTGACCAGTCGTACGGAACCTCCATTCGACCAGCAGTTGTTCGTTTACTACAATCGGTGGTTCGTGTCATGCTGTAGCTTATTTTTTCGGTATTTGTTTGATAGTGTTACAACGTGATTGTGGTCTTGATGTCAGTTCTAATAAGTCGTTGTAGTTTTTTCTATGTGTCTGGGTTGTGTTTAATCCATTTTTTTGGGGAAACAGGTCCCTCCACCTTCCATCGTGCGTGTTTCCTGGGTGGTCCTTCATTCTGTAAGACTGACTAAAGTTAGAATTACTTTTTGCTTTGACTTTGTCCGTTTTATAGCTCGAACGTTCAGCAGACGGGGAAGGAATACTGTCATTTACACTAATATCACGATGCTCTGTTGCAACATGTTTTTTCTTTTTTTTTTGGCAGCAAATAGTTGATTTAAGCGTTCATGATTCGATTATACATTTACGATGGTTAAAATATATTTGAGCTTTGTCATAACGTTGACAGATGGGGCGTTAGAAATTACAGGCTTGCGCTTTCATCGCCCCTAGGGTCTTTAATAGCGACTCGATAGATCTCTCGATGCAATCACCGTGCATTCCTCTTGTCAATATCATTCGCCCCTAAAGGCGCATTAATAGCAAATTGTCGAGAGTCGTCATGATTCAGCTGGTAAGGGTTGTGTAGGGTAAACTTCGGACCTCTTCAGGGAGAGCTGACTGCTTTTTTTTACAGCATGTGTTTGTGTGTTGGTCTCCCTTGGGTGGACGCCTAACAAAACAAAAAAAACAAACAAACAATGACACATTCTAATCCCCAAATATATTCTTTAACTATAAGAACCAGTCTCTAAAGTGTCAGTCTTGATCAGCTGGTAAGGGGTGTGGCGGGTTACACTTCGGGCCTTTCAGGGAGCTGTCTGCCTTTTTTCAGCATGTGTTTGTGTGTTGTCGCCCTTGGGTGACGGCTAACAAACAAACAATAATCGCTATAATCCGTCTGTCATATTTTTTTAATGCCCTATTGATCCATCACGTGGCAAACATCGTGCATGGCTTTTCAGATCCCTTAGGGTCTTTCATAGGGTCCTCACATGAATTATCGCGATGCCTTCACGAGCATCCTCTGTATATGATTCGTCCCTAGGACACTGTCTTATCTTCCGTCTCCTGCTCACCTCCTGCTCCACTTTTGGGGGTGTGAAGTCCCTAACCATTACTACTTCGCCCCTTGATCCCGCTGAGAGGGTCTTCGGTGGACCGACCTGATTTCTTCAATGACTGACTTTTTCAGCCCCTGGGTTACATTCTGTTTTTGAGGCCTGGAAATAGAAAAAAACACGTCTGTGGGGCCCCTTAGGCCCAACAACTGACCGGTAGCTAAGCCGCAATGCATGCTCCCTCTGCGGGTGTGCCTCCTCTTTCTTTCACACAGCCAGCACATAACACGTGTCGTTCATTCAGATACCGCGGCCTTTAGCCAAATTCCCATACACTGGATGATACTGTTTATTAATGGCATACCAGGCTCCCTCTCTCCTCTCTCTCTCTCTCATCTCTCTCTCTGATAAGGGACAGAGTAAGGAAAGCAGTATATTGCGGCTAATTGTACAAAAATGCTAATACCTTTCCGTTTTCTGTTATCAATTCATCGTCTTCTCTTAACAGCGATACATAAGCGACTCGTTGTGTCTGTGTATCAGGCATTCTTCGGCAAACGCAGTACGTTGTATCATTCTTTTTTTGTCATGAATCGGTATGGGTTGTAAAATATACTCTCTTTAAATTTGTAATAGGATTGCTTGTTCACAGCCTTCTAATGGGTTATTGCCTTACATTATAGATTTATTCGCGCTTCTTCTCTCTCTCTCTCTCTCTCGCTCTCTCTCTCTACTCTCTCTCACAAAGTTGGACCAGGGATAGAGCGTACAGAGGGCCACTGCACGGGTCTCATTGAACCGGTGTAAAGTAGACCATTCAATGTTGCGCCATTCGTTTCAGCAGGTTGCATTACTGTGGTTTGAACAGAAATCATATTTTCTTCTAAAATGCCTTTCTTAAAGATTTGGATTTCGTGTCTGGTGTACTAATTGCAATAGTCAAATTTGTCACCAATCGTTAAAGTACGAAAACAAATGCAAAATGCTGTGTTTAGGACTGCCGTGAGGGCTACGGTGGTGGTGTTTGCGTAGGGGGCACCACACACCGATGGTAGGGGTGTAGGTAACAGGGACACAAGCTTGGTGTACCTCCACCTGTAAGAGCGGTTCGCCACCCACAGAATTGATCATGACCACTGTGGCGCTTGATGAGGTCAGTGACGGGACAGGTGGATGAGCAACTGATTGGAGATCGAAACTCCTGAGATGGTTAGGAAACAGGAAACACAGCTACGATGACGAAGGGTTGTTGCCCAGTACCACGCCATAACGATCGGTTCAGCACGATGAGGATGATGAGGGTGATGTTGGTGGAAGCTTGTGCGTGGTCCCTCCGGTGTTATTGGTCACTGTCTTCCTCGTCTTCCCATCCAGGTTTCAGGGGTGCGGGAAGGAAAAGCGTTCATGACTGCTTGGAGACTGAGGCCTGAGGAGTCTTCTGTGCTGCTGGGGGTTGGCTTCGTGTAGCACCAGTTTTTTTTGTTTTCATTTCAACGACTGCTAAAGACAAGAAACGCAGAGATAGGAGAGATGGGATTGGTAAGTCCAAGGGTACCGTATAAAAAAAAAATCTGATTCAAATGATTCAGTGTTACGATGGTTTGTTTATCATAAACTGTCAACAGCTTATATGGTCATTCTCATGACGAACTCAGTTTTCCTAACGGGTATGAACTGACTGTCCCAAGAAAATGACTGCTGATACGGTGGCGTCTGCGTCAGCGTGCTGTCGCTCAAGCTGGTGATAATGTTGTTATATTATTATTATGATTATTATTAATTTATTAGTGTTAGGGTTCCAATTATATATATATATAGTTTCGAAATATCGGTATATGACCTGGAGCTTATATGTTAGTGAGTTTCCCTCCTTATTGGAGGGTGTCTCCCCCTTGGAGACTTAACAGTGCTGAAGGTTCATTGTGAGAAGTTTTTTTTTTTTTGCCCCATTCACCCTCTCAAGCATTTCTGTTAGATTAGGTATAGGTTTGTTAGAAAACTTACCGCCAATGACATTGACAAACAAAGCCACAATAAAGTCTCGAGCATTTCAACCACTTGGGTCTTTTCAGGCGAAAAATAATTCACATTTAAACATGTGGGGACAGTTCATTACAACAACGAAAAAACGTAAAAAAGAATGAAAATGACTTACCGTCTTGGCATGTGTTTGGTGGGCGGAAATGACTTGCGGCCAGGGGGATTATGGGAGAGAACGCGAGGGGGGGCGTGTTCAGGGGAGGTGTGTGTGTGTGATTTCGATAGGGTTTGTGTGTCCTGTTTATTGGATGGTGTGTATCTTTGTGATGGTTGTGGTAATGGTGGATTGATAATAATGGAAAAAAAAAAAAAAAAAAAAAGGGGGGGTGGGGGGGGGGATTTAAGGGCCCCACCCCCCCCCCCCCCCCCCCCCCCCCCCCACCGGGGGCGGAAGGATATACAAAACTAGATTAAAATAGATGGAGGGGTTGCTGTAACTACTGGATGAAGGAGAGTGAAGGGGATTGGTGGTGGTGTTGTCAAGTCAAGTCAAGTCATGTCAAATTATCTTTATTGTGGGTTAAAAGTATAAGCTTTGCAGCTTTTTTTCATCTGCCTCACCAAAAAGCATAAAATATCAAATCACATTAGTGATAATCCAGGAAACTCGAAGCAATACATACAGTATAAATCAGAAATATTACAATGTAAGAAAACAATGAATCAATTAACAACCATTAATCATATTGTGACGGGACAATGGACAACATGTCAAACTATAGCAATAAAGACATTTGAGAGAGAGAGAGAGGTAGTAGAGAGAGAGAGAGAGAGAGAGAGAGTAGAGGTGAGAGAGAGGAGAGAGAGAGACAGAGAGGGGGGCTGACGATAGCAGGAGACAGTTGCATGATAAGAATCCAATAGACAGACAGAAGACAGTCAGAGAGAAGTGAGACACTCAGAGAAGAGAGAGAGACGAGTGAGAGAGAGATTGAGAGAGAGATGAGAGAGAGAGAGGGGGGGGCGGACTGTTTGCAGAGAGACAAATAGCATTGACAAAGAATCCAACAGAAAGTCTAAGACAGACAGTCAGAGAGTAAAGAGAGAGAGAGGGACAGAGAGAGAGAGAGCGGAGAGAGAGAGAGAGAGAGAGGAGATGGTTTGGAGAGAGACGAGAAGTGAGGAGAGAGAGAGAGATGAGAAGATGTGAAGAGAGAGAGGGGCTCTGCAGCAAAAATAGATCATTCATATAATTAACTTTTATTATTTGTCCATAAATATTTTTTCAGTGCTTTTTAAACAGTAGTTGAGGAAATGAAACACCCGATGGTGCTGGGGAGGACCCAGAGATAAGCTCTGTCTTCACATGCCTTTAGAGCAGCCTGTACCACCCTTGGTGGCCTTGCCGCTGTGTTGACGATGGGTACAGGCACGCGCAGGAACTACATTAGATTTCAATTGGACATAAAAACTGCTCTGAAACAGAGGGAAAATCAGACTGCAGGTTTGCAACTCATAACAGCCTTTAAAATTATAGCATCACCCATGGGTTGTATTCCAACCCGTCGTATTTAATGACTGCAGAGGCCCAACGGCGAGAAACACCACCCCCCAGCTGGAACGAGGCACACCCACTGACCCAACCACCCATGCCCCAGGGACAGATGAAGAGAGTGCCCACTCCAGACACGCCAAGCTTTCGCCATACGGTCTTATGTGCCCTCAAGAGAGAATCCAATGTTGTAGTCTTTCCTCTGTCTACAGGACTTTCCTGTGGTCAGTGTGGTCTTTCCTCACGTCACTGGCCTCTTCTCAGGGTCAGCCTAGTTAAGGAAAGAAGAAAAAGATAACACCGAAGGTGCTGGGAGGACCTGAGAAGCACTGTCTCACATGCCTTTAGTGCAGCCCTGTACCACCCTTGGAGCCTGCGCTAGTGTTGACGATGGGTACAGGCACGCGCAGGTACTCCATTAAGATATCAAGGGACATTACTGCGCTGACGAGGTAATCAGCTGCAGGTGCAACTCATATCAGCCTTAAAATAGCAATCCCCATGGGATGTACCAGCCACGTATTCATGACTGCAGTGACCCCCACACGGCGAGAAACACCACCCCCAGCTGCCGAGACACCCACAGACCCAACCACCCATGCCCCGGACAGTTGAAGAGAGAGTGCCACTCCAGACACAGAAAACCCAAGCTTTCGCCATACGGTCTTATGTGCCTAAGAGAGAATCATAGTTGAGTCTTTCCCACTTGTAAACAGGAACTTTCCCTGTGGGTCAGTGGGTCTTTCCTCACCGGTCACTGGACCTTTCTCCAGGGTCAGCTAGTAAGGCAAGAAGAAAAGAAACAACCGAAGGTGTTGGGAGGAACAATTGAAGATCTGTATTCACCTGCCTTTTAGAGCAGCCTGTACCACCCTT
This sequence comes from Conus ventricosus, assembly GCA_018398815.1. Taxonomy (NCBI): domain Eukaryota; kingdom Metazoa; phylum Mollusca; class Gastropoda; order Neogastropoda; family Conidae; genus Conus; species Conus ventricosus. The sequence continues at coordinate 37,789 of JAFLJL010014603.1, read as the reverse complement.
TGGAGGCTGCGCTGTGGTGACGATGGGTACAGGCATCGCGCAGGAACACTCACCGTCACAAAGGAATCATTTGACAGACATAGGACAGACAGTCAGAGAGAAGAGAGACACAGACGAGAGAGAGAGAGAGGAGAGGACTGAGGAGGTGAGAGAGAAGTGAGAGTAGAGAGAGCGAGAGAGTTGAGCGAGAGTTGTAGAGAGAGGAGAGGTGATGAGAGAGGGGGGGGGGGCTGACAGATAGCAGAGAGACAATAGATTGACAAAGAATCCAACAGACAGACAGACAGGACAGTCAGAGAGAAAGAGGAGGAGAGAGAGACAGAGAGGAGCGTGAGAGGCCGAGAGATGAGTGAGAGAGGAGAGAGTGTTGAGAGAGGAGAGACGAGAGAGAGAGAGGAGAGGGGTGGGGGTCTGCAGCAAAAATAGATCATATAAATTACGTTATAATTTGTACATCTAATATTTTTTCAGTGCTTTTTTAAACTGTAGTTTAGAAGGAAATGTTTTTATGTAGAAGATAAATTGTTCCATGCCGTTCCTCCAGGTATATGAAGCTAGTAGATTGTAAAGATTGTTTACGGCGGTTAGGTAACGAGTTTGTGAACATGTCTATTTTCATTATTGTCAAGTTCGGATATTTTATTTGGAAGCTATTTCCCTTAACTACTTATACATGCATAAGCTTTTAGTGAAGAAGAGCCTGTCTTTTGAAATGGAAGTAAAAAATATCTAACTTTTTTTTAGTATCACCTTCAAGGTATTTGATTTTAATTGCACCAGCTTTATTGCTTCTCTTATGTAAAACGATTTGATTTCCGTTTCAAATTTGTTTCACTGAATTATCCCATACGTAGACGCATAATCAATGAGAGATAAATTTGTGCATGAAAAAAAAATTTCATGACTGGAGATTCAGAAATGTTTTATTTTTGAAATTGATTAATTCTTTTAGAAAGACGTTTTTCCAAGGTCTGTAATGAGGTCGTACCACGTTAAATCATATCGATGATAGTACCTTGTACTTTATGTGATGTTAACCTCCTCAATCCTTTGATCATTTGACTATAGCGCTTTGAAACGGGGACCTCTTTTTCTGCCTTTTTTGCCGTGTAGTCACATAATACATTTCGTTTTATTTCCATTTTCAGGGACATGTTGGTTCTTGTCTGTCCATTTAATCAATTCTGTCGATGTTGGTCTGAATGGTTTATTTACTAGAATCATATGGATTAGCACTGCTATTAACTGTTATGAAGTGTCATCAGCTAACATTTCACAATCACTGTCTATCGTATAAAGGCAAATCTTTTATGTTAATTGAGTATAGGAAGAGGTTCCTATTATTGTATCACTGTGGGACACAAAATTCCAAAATTGAGTAATTCTGATCGTATGCTACAAATTTCAACTAGTTGTTGACGATCAGATATGCATAAAGATGCCTAATGTAGTCAATGGACTGGTTTGTAGCTTATAGTATGCAAGTTTTTTTATGAGAAGGGAATGTTTTATATCATCAAAGGCTTTAGCAATGTCGACTCAAAAGAATTCAGTATATACGTTATTATTTATATTTGATAGGCAATAATCAGTAGTGTATAAGCGACGTATGGCAGGAGTGATTTTCTCTAACCTTTAGCCTGGGACTGATTTTCTTGAATCAAATATAATGCTTAAGTGAGAACAAATTTCTTTGAATATGTCTTTTCAAGTGGTTTTTTTTTTGGACCCCAAAAAAAATAAAATTGGGTAATATTGAAATGGTCTATAGTTGGACTGATTGTGGAATCACCATTTTTGTACAAGGTATGACTTTGGCTTGTTTTTATATAAGACGGAAATTGGTTTTTTATCAATGCACAGTTGATAAATAATTGGTGAGTGTACAGCGATAGCAGATGATGCAATTTTCAGTTATTCTTCCATCAATTCATCTAAACTCTTCGTTCCAGTTTGTTTTAGTCACATTAGCCATTAAACAATTCATTCACATGAAAATTGACGTATAGTTGAAAGTTGAGGAGATGTTTTTATAACAGCAATATGTTTTAGTTCATGTATATCATTTCGATTTGTATCATCATTTACAATTATGTCCTTAGCAACATTTGCAAAATGAAAGTTCAAATCTTCGGTGAAATATCCTTTATTGGATCTTACTTTAGTGTTCGATTTACATTAGTTAAAAGATTTATATTGCTTCCAGATCGATATGATTTGAGAAAGAGAATAACTAAATCTTGAAAAATATTTTTCTTCGTTTTTTTCGTTTCATGGAATTACACTTTGTTTCTTTGTTTTCTAAATTGTTCTTTGTCCTTTAACTTGAGTTAAATGATCTCTTTTATGTATGTCCCATTGTCTTTTCCTTCGTACCATATTTATTTATATATGCCTTCCACTGCCAGCTGTGTGGCCTAGATTACATAGGGAAACGGTTCACGCACACTCGAAACCACGCATCTCTGAACTCCTGGCCGTTATCGCCTCACCGAACCTCAAACCGTCGCCCTTCTATTCAAACCACACCCAACACTACATCGACCATGTCAAAGTCATGGCACTCTGGGCAGTCTCAGAGTGTCAGCTTTGAACGCACAACTCAGAATCCAATCTCATTGACAAAATGGGCACACTACACACCCTATGGATCAATATCCAACAAAATCAATCACACATACTCACCTCTTCCACACCAGTTGGCAAAATCCCCTACCTAAAAACACACAATTCACACACACATATCACACACTTACCATACACCTCACCACTTCCCCTTCATCTCACTTTCTTACAGTAAGCCCCAATTTACAGCAATCCTCCATCTATTAATTCTTAGTTTTTGTACTTATCCTTACCTTAAATCCCACCCCCCACCCACCCCCCCTTTTTTTTTTCCATTATTATCAATCCACCATTACTCAACCATCCCAATTAAACTGGACACCAAACCTATCATTATCACACTAACTAACCTCACCTGACGCCAACCCCCCACCCCCCCCCCTCCGTTTCCTCTCGCATAATCACCCTTGGCCGCATGTTTCATTTCCGCCACCAAAAATGGCCAAGAACCGGAATATGGTCATTTTCATTCTTTTTTTCGTTTTTTCGTTTGTTTGTTCTGTCCCACATGTTAAATGTGAATTTTTTTTCGCGCCTGAGAAGAACCCAAGTGGTTGAATGCCATCGTGTATTGTCTTGTGCTTGTTTGTCAATGTATTGGCGGTAAGTTCTAATCAAACTCTAGTCCAAATCTTGCTTCGTTCGGCCGCCGTTCAGTTCCACTCCATTTTGAAGTTCACATACTGTTAGTTAGCGAATATATTCCAAGGACTGATATGAATGCTTTTCTCCCCCTATTTCTTCAATCTAAGACATAGAGCAAGATTGTTTATAAATTTCAATACTTCTTGCAGTCATTGCAACACAAGCTGCTCTGTAAGTTGCTGGAACGGTTGCTCGGTACTTAGCCTTGGATATTTTTAGTTTGTTGTTTTTTAGTTCCCTTGCGGTTCATTCCAAGTACTGGACCTCTGCCACTTGGATTTAAGGGATATCTTTTTATATTATTTTATACTTTTCACAAGAAAATGTTGTTTGTTTTGCTCTTTCATCATTTCTTTTGTTCTATAGGTTGGCAACTTTGGGGGTTTTGGGGTTTTTTTTGATAACTCACAAAACATAACTACGGTATTGCACACCAGCATTTTTGGGTTTGCTTTCTTCTTACATAACTGAAAAGGAAGAGGAGTCAATTTCCTATTCCGCTCGGTCTCTGAGGGATAACACCAAGTTTCGAAATATCGGTATATGTCCAGGGAGTTTATATGTTAAGTGAGTTTCCCGCCCTATGGAGGGTGTCGCCCCTTGGAGTCTATTAACCTTGCTGAAGGTTCTTGTGAGAAGTTTTTTTTTTTTCCATTCACCCACTCAAGTACATACTGGTTAGTTAGGCAGAAATCATTCTTACCACTGCAGATATGAATGCTTATCTCCCCCTTATTTCTTTCATCTAAGTCATGAGAGCAAGCCTTTGTTTATAATTCTATATATATATATATTAGATTTATATATATATATACATTTATATACTATGTAGATTATTGGTTGTCGTTGTTTTTTCTAAGTCATGGAAGACTTACACATTACTGTCCTTACTCATTCTTTCCCTTACCCCAGTGGAAATAAAGAGGAATCTAGTAAAGTTACATTTTTCGAGGCTGTGATCGCCTATGAAATTGGAGTTGAAATCGGGCGAAAAACAAAATGAGAAAAGTGGGGTGGGGTGGGGTGGATGGATTAGATTTTGTACTAGTAAGTGAACACTCAAAGGAAAGAATGGGTTTAATCTGTAATATGGAATACGGGTATAATACTTAAACCTTTTCTTATCGGTTTTTGCTATGGATAGCTAGGCAGCTATTATATACAAGCTCGGGGTGATACAGCAGCTCATATGTGAAAACCCTGGATATCAATAGCAGTGACAAGTTAATAAATTGGGTCAACGTAACAGCTGATAAGTGAAAACTGGGGTAACATTGCTGGTGATATGACAATTCGGGCCAATATAGCAGCTGCGAGGTGAAATCTGCCCGTGGGTATACATAGCAGCTGTAATTGAAACTTCTCGGTAACATAACAGCTGATAATAAAATCTCTAGGTAGCATAGAGCTAATAAATAGAATAACACTGAGTATCAAAGCTGCTGTTAAATAGAAACTCTGGGTTACATAGCTGTGATAAAAATAAAACCTCTGGTAACATAGCAGCTGCTAAGTGAAAACTCTGGCTAACATAGCAGCGTATATGTAAATCTATCTGGGGTCACATAACATTGAGAATTGAAACTATGGATAATACTGCAGTTGTTAATGTGAACACTGTGGGTAACATAGCGCTGAGAAGTGAAACTTCTGGGTAAACAAAAAGCTGATAAGTGAACCACTCTCGGGTAATATAGCTTCGTACAGTGTGTATTAGTAAGAACTCTCCACAAAATAACAGTTCATAAGTAAAATGAATTCCGGTAAAATAGCTGTTTTGAGTAGTGGAAAACTGTGGGTAACATTTGCTGCTGATAAGTGTAATTTATGGAGTAACAGAGCGCTTGATATAGGTTTGCACTCTGGGGTACACATAGCAACGGACGGATTCAAAAGATCTCGGGTTGCTCAGCGGTTGGAGAATGTGAAAAACTATGGAGTAAACAGAGAGCTGGAATAAGTTAAAAACTCTGGTAACACAGCATACCGCTGCTGAGTGAAAACCCTGGGTAAATAGCAGTGATAAGTAAACTCTCTGGGTCACGTAACAGTGATGAACGAAAAACTCTGGTGATACAGCAGTTGTAACTGAAAATCTGGGGGAATTACAGCAGTTGATAACTGAAAATGGAGATTATACAGAGCGGATGGGGAAAACGGAAAAGTCTGGGCCCTGGGGTTATACTGCAGTTTATAACTGAATAAGTCAGGGGTTATACAGCAGCTGGTAAAGGAAAATGTGGGTCTATACAGCTGTTGATAGCTGAAAACTATTATTGTAGTTGATAATTGAACTCAGGGTAATATGGGTGGTACACAAATCACAACAGTTTGATAAGTATATAAAACTCTGGGTACTTGGTCAAACATAGCAGTTCAAAAGTAAAATCAGGGTTCGTAGCAGTTGAGAAGTGGAAATCTCTGTTTAACATATCATTCGATATAATCAGTCATTCTGGGTATGTAGGCAGCTGATAAAGTGAACGCTGATACATAGCTTTTGAGAAGTGCAAACTATGGGAACACAGCAGGTTGAATTAATTTAAATACTCTGGGCAAAAAAGCTTTGATAGTGAAAACTCTGGGTGGACAGAGTGGTTATAAGTAAAAACTTGGGTATCATCGCCAGTTGGGAAGTGGAAACACCGGTTAACACAATAGCTGATAAGTAGATATTCTGGGATAAAAAAGAACGATTAGTGAAAATTCGGTGTAACATAGCTGTTGATAAATGAAAACTGTGGGCAAACAGCAACTGCGAAAAACTTGGGTAATTTAGCAGCTGAGAAGTAAAACAACTCTGGGATAATGTAGCAGCTGATAGTGATAGGTAAAAAAAAGCTCTGGGTAACATAGCAGCTGATGATTAAAAATAATTCTGGTAAACATAGCTGTTGAGAAGAAAAAAAAAAACCCATGAAAACTCTTGAGTTTACATAGCAGCTGAGAAGTGGAAACCCCAGGTCGCACATCTTCTGGTACATAGATTCAGGCGTGTTTGCCAAAATGGCGGTTTCCGCGATTCAGTTAAAGCGAGAGAACCTATCTGACTTAATAAAAACTTATTCTTCCATATGAAGATTAAAATCCCTGCTTTTTTTCATGTTGCTCTGTGTGTGTGTGTGGGTGTGTGTGTGTGTGATGTGTGTGTGTTGTGTGTGTGTGTGTGTGTGTGTGTGTGTGCATGCATGCGTGCGCCTGAGCGTTTAGGTAAGCCCACGCGCGTGCGTTTTGAGATGCATATGTGGCAGAACGTGTGCGTGAGTGGGTGTGTGTGTGTGTGTGTGTGTGTGTTGTGTGTGTGTGTGTGTGTGTGTGTGTGTGTGTGTGCGCGCACGCTTGTGTGTATGCATGTGTGTGAGTGAGTGAGCGAGTCTCTGTTGTGTGTGTGTGTGTTTGTGTGTGTTGGTGTGTGGTGTGGGTGTGTGTGTGTGGTTTCACGAGCGCGCATGTGTGTGTATGCGTGTGTTGTGTGTGAGTGATATGTGTGAGAGTGTGTGTGTGTGTGTCTGTGTTGTGTGTGTGTGTGTGTTGTGTGTGTCGTGTGTGTGCGCGCGCGGATTGCGGCGCGCACCGCACGTTCGCGTTGTGTCTGTGTGTGTAATACGGAGAGAGACAGAGGGAGAGAAGAGATGGAAGAGTGTGAGAGAGAGAGAGAGAGAGAGAGAGAGGCAGTTCGCACAAATACACACTGGCTCCACGCACTCACGCCCGCGCGTGCACGCACGCCTGCGCGCACACACGCAAACACATACATAGAGAGGCACTGCGCAAACAAATACAACGCACTAGCTCACACGCAAAATGCAGACACACATACACAAATCCAAACACATACGCGCGCTCGCTCACACAACCAGGAAACATACATCTCTGAGATTCATCTCTCTCTCTCTCTCTCGCTCCACTTCTCTCTCTCTCTCAGCCAGATAAACGTATGAAAGTCGGCGAACACACAAGATGGATTATGGAGCGCGTGGGGGGGAGGGGGGGGGGGGCAGAAGGAGGACAGAAGGAGAGTGGAGTGTCCGGGGAAAAACATTAGGGCGGGGTTGTTGTTAGGAGGGTGGGGGTGGTGGTGATGGTGGGGGGGTGTGGGGTAGGGTGGGTGGAATGGGGGTGGGTACGGTTAAGCCAGGGAGGTCCCCCCCGGGACCACACGGCACATTCATTATCCTTCTGGTTGTCTTCCCGTGTCCGCCGCCCTCACAAATGCATTTTTGAATACATCATCTTGCTCTGAAAATAACTGCGTGGTGTAGAAAAAGTTTGTTTTTTCTAATGCCTATTTTCACTTGGGTGGATTTCAGTTGTTGAAACTATATTATGATTTTTGTAAATGCCTGTTTCGATCTCACACATTGTATTGAGAGGGGAAAAAAAGAAGAAAAAATGTAAAAGAAAGAAGAACAACTTCGGGAGCTGTTGACCTTTGAACCCTACAGGGTTCCACCAGTAGTAGGGTTAGGGACTTCTCATCCCCCAAAAGTGGAGCAGGAGGTGGAGCAGGAAACGGAGATCACGACAGTGCCTAGGGACGAATCATATGACAGAGGATGCTCGGTGATGGCATCGCGAGATCGATGTGAGGTCCCTATTAAAGACCCAAAGGGCGATGACAAAGCATGCACGATGTTTGCATCATGATGGTGCAATGGGCTTTTTAAAAAAAATGACAGACTGGTTATAGCGATTTTTGTTTGTTTGTTTAGGCCGTCTCCCAAGGGCGACAACACACAAACACATGCTGAAAAAAAGGCAGTCAGCTCCCTTGAAAGTCCCGAAGTGTACCCGCTACATCCTTACCAGCTGATCATGACTGACTCTTTAGACTGGTTCATTAATAGTTAAAGAATGAGATTTGGGGGTTAGTAGGTGTCTTTGTTTGTTTGTTTTTTTTTTGTTTTGTTTAGGTCGTCTCCCAAGGGTGACAACACACAAACACATGCTGAAAAAAGGCAGTCAGCTCCCTTGAAAGGTCCGAAGTTTACCCGCTACACCCTTACCAGCTGATCATGACTGACTCTCGACATTGCTATTAATGCGCCTTAGGGGCAAATGATATGACAGAGGATGCTCGGTGATTGCATCGTGAGATCGATGTGAGGTCGCTATTAAAGACCCTAAGGGCGATGAAAACGCATGCACTGTAATTTATACGCCTATCTGTCAACTTATGAAAAAGCTGAATGTTTTTTTAACCATCGAAATGTATAACCGAATCAGGAAGGCTATATCAACGTATTTGCGTCCAAAAAAAAAAATCATGTTGCATCAGAGCATCGTGATATTAGTGTAAATGACATGCTTTCCCCCGTCCGCTGATCGTTCGAGCTATAAAACGGACTAAAGTCAAAGCAAAAAGTAATTCTAACTTTAGTCAGTCTTACAGAACGAAGGACCACCCAGGAACACCACGAGGGTGGGGGACTGTTTCCCCAAAAATAATGGATTAAACAGCACACTCTGACACAAGAAAAAATAAAAACGACTATTAGAACAGTCATCAAGATCACAATCACGTTGGAACGCTATCATACAAATACAGAAAAAAGAAGCTACAGCTTGACTCGGAAACCACCGATTGTAGTCGACGAAAAACTGCTGTCGCATGGAGGGTCGTACGACTTGGTCAAACCTTCGACGACTGAGTGCCATGTACAGCGAATCCGTATCCATCTCCAAAAGTTGAAAATCTGATCTGTTGACAAATTTGTCCAAACAATCATAATAAAACTGCAACATTCGCAACTTGGCATATTGGTAGACGAAATAACCAATCTGGATCGGGAGTGCCCAGTTGATCTTTTTTGTGTGCTCGTTTTCACTTCTACAACACCGCCACCTAGCTCAGTCAGTTTTTGAAACCGACCTTCATTGACGAGTTTGGGGGCTTGATCCACGGTGACATAATGAATGTCTCGGTGTTTGGCGATGTTAGTCAGCGTTTTACCATAGGCACTGTTGCCTAGCAAATTGAAGGTTTCAGCCAAAATAGTCTGCGATGAATCCTTATCACCCTGTCTTCGTGCGTCAGACACCCGTTCACCAACTTTCTTGACACACGGGTTGGGTGTGTACTCAATGACTAATATGATGTTGTTCACAACAAGACCATGTTCCAAGTACCACTTGAGTAATATGTGTATGTCTGTGTGTTTGTATCGATTCTGACACGTCACTTGATGTGCATGAGTTAGCAGTAACAGTTGACTCATACAAATCAATATATGGTGGGGTTTCGGCTGTGTCAAGGGACGCAATCGCCTTGAAGTATAGTGTGTTAGGTTGGGTGCCTCACCCATCGCAAGGTCATTTCCGGCAAGCGATTAAGGGAAGCAACTGTCTCTGGTCTTTACTTTCCTTTTACCGAGAGTGAAACAAACCTTAGCCTACGTTGACACATTTTTCCAGTCATTATCGTGGGGACCTATCAATAACACTAAATCAAGGGAGGCTAGAAGGGGTTTGCACCTGACGTTTAATACCGCCTCATACAACGATAACACAGTGTTTTTTCCATTCATCCCTAGGGCTAGCCCGGGCATTGCGCCTGCCACAAAAACGATGACACATTTTTTTTTTTCTTCCCCATTAATCTAGGAGTGGTCCGTTAAGCTGTCACATATTTCACCATATAGCAAATTCACCAGTGTTCACTGGGTCGTGCGGGTTTAAAACGAGGATCGTGATCGAGACAGAGACAGAAAAATACACATAAGCGCAGACAGACAGAGACACAGACGGACAGAGACACAGACAGATAATGAAAAAGGAGGAGGAAGAAGAAGAAGAAGAAGAAGAAGAATCATCACTAAATTCACTGTATTAAGAATTACTTGTATTTTCGAAATCGAACTAAAGAGTTATATCTAACAACAAATTCCAAATTCTCACTGAATAATTTCAGGTTTTTTTTTGTTTTTTAAAAGCTCCTTTTCCACACAACGTAATGATAACGCTCTGGTTCTGACCTTAATTAAAAAACAACAAAAAGAAAATGCTTACCAATGAGTTATTTATCACAATTATTATTTCAGCAACAGACATTTTGCAGAAATAATACAGTTTAAAATGGGTCTTACCATGTAACGTTTGCCCTTAAAAAAAGCACTGACCAGTGAAAGTTAAATCAGAAACGTTCTTACCTTCATTTCACGGTTTATTGTGAAAGTTTTATGAAGGTATGTCCTTGGGCGAGAGATACGACATTAATGTGACTTTCCATCACGAAATGAGTCTCTTATCACCAAACAGTCGTTTGGAAGTTTTACATGATCTAAAAACACTTTTTGCGCTAGTTTTATTGGAGAAAAAAAAATATGCAAAATCAGATCTTTAGTTTTTAAGATACAGGGTTTAGAAAACGGTACCACTCTAAGAGACCCTTTTGATAAAATGAGGGAAATCTGAATGACATTGGATAACTGTTTCAGACAAGGCAAGTATAGTTGACACAGTTTAAATGTCACAACTGTGAGCTTTTGAACGATGTGTGTCACTTGTTGGGTCCATTGTAAATGCAGAGGGGACACGGATTGTCGTGAATTTCTCTTGTGGACATTTTTTTTCCGGAGTCAGACATTAATATTGTTACTTATTGGGCGCTGTGACCATTCATAACTGAGTATATACATGCTATCACAGAAGACAAGGAGGGGTTAACCTTGATATGAGTGGTCAGGGTTTTATGATGGTATGTCCTTAGCTGGGAGGTACAACATTAAATGAGATGAGGTTGATGCTACATGATAGTGATGTCCTTACCCGTGGCGTACAACCTTAGATGACATGTGTTTGCTGTATGAGTTTAATCGAGGAAACGTTTTTTTTTCTTTTCTTTTTTTGGTAACAGATTATGGAGACTAAAAACCCACGTCTGTGAGGTCTGTCACGCATCTTTCCAGAAGAAATATAACCTGCAAAAGACATATGGAATCTGTACATATTTTAGACACATCTCAAAATTTGCTACGTTTGCCATGAAAATTTCGTAAGAAAAGAAAATTTCGACTTACATTTAATATCTCACGACAACAAACGGCTGCGAGAAGAGGAAAAAAACATAAAGAACGATTGAAAGAAGAAAAACGGAAAGAAGAAAAGAGCAGGAAGAAAAAAAGAAAACTTTATCGTCAGTCTGTTGGGCAAAACAAAAGGCGACGAATAGATCTGAGGGGTGGTGGTGATTTCAATCAAGATGATATTGCTCCCAAAATCCGGCAGATTTACGCCGACAACTGGAGCACCATTCGCTCTCATTCTTTTGAGGGCAAGCATGAACGCATGTTTAACATCCGCTGGGAGGATCAGGGAAGACCGGACTGGAACGACCGTCTCAACGCCATTTTTGAGAGGCAAAGCAAACGCTTTAAAATCAACCTCAGCCACACAGAGACAACGATGACTATTGTTTCTTTCATGCATCCAAAAACAACGTCCGTGTCTCGTCTGATCAACAACAGACAAGATATCGAGAGGTTCCTGGAAGACATTAACGACCAGGATGTCTGGGAACACGCCAGACAGCAACGTCCCGACTCAAAGTGGATGGTCCATTCCATCGCCTCAACCAGCTGCTGTATCAACCCTCTCCCGACTACCCCACTGGCTGCTGCGATCGTCCTCTATCTGATTTCATCACGACCATCAAGGGCATCTACCCACTCGTGAAGGACGAAAACCACTCTTTTCTATACACCGACAACCTGGGGTTTGTTTTTCTTTCGGTGCCTCGCCTTGCATCGAGGAGCGTCGATTAAAAGTGTTCAAACACCTACCCAACGTCTCTTTGAACATGGTATGAGAACACTGGCCAAGAAAAAGAAGAGGAGTTCCTGGGCACGACGCTCACCGACCTGGAAAAGGCCGAAAACATGTTTGGGGTCAAGTTGGATGTTTTCCAGATTGACGAGTCTTGCCTGGTTCCTTTTCGACGGAGCGAAAACGCACACTCCCCCAACACGATGAGGATCCTCGATTACAATTGAATTATACATGACTTAATTATCTTTTTACTATTTAAATAATCATACTTTTCTGTGATATCATGGCATGGTGCAAAAAATTTCATTGTTTGAATGTCATGTTTGTATTGTTACATTATATAAATATATATGTGTATGTGTGTATGTATGTATTTATGTTGTGTATGTATATACATGTGTGTGTATGCGTGTGTGTACATGTATGTGTATGTATGTGTATATATGTATGTATGTGTGTGTATATATATATGATACTATATATGTATGTGTGTGTATGCATGTGTGTATATATATATATATATATATATATATATATATATATATATATATATATTATATATATATATATATGTATGTGTATGTATATGTATGTATGTGTGTGTATGTATGTGTATATATATATGTATGTATGTGTATATGTATATATGTGTATGTGTATATATGTTTGTGTGTGTTATATATGTATGTATATATATTATATATATATATGTAGTGTGTGTGGGTGTGTGTGTGTGTGTGTGTGTTGTGTGTGTGTGTGTGTGTGTGAAGGAAACACCCCCCACCCCCCACCCCCCATCCAAGCCATTTTTACAACAAATATCTTTATTTGATTGTATTATTTTTACTGTTTATACAATCATACTTTTTGTGACATAATTTCCTGGCATTGAAATTTTGTGCTCTTTTATTCCATGCTGTTGACAGTGGGAAAGACTACAACTTTGGATTCTCTCTTGAGGGCACATAAGACCGCATGGCGAAAGCTTGGCTGTGTCTGGAGTGGCACTGTCTTCATCTGTCCGTGGGCAGGGGTGGTTGGGTCTGTGGGGTGTGCTCGGCAGCTGGAGGGTGGTGTTTTTCGCCGGTGGGCTCTGCAGTCAGGAAACACGGGCTGGTACACCCATGGGGATGCTACTTTAAGGCTGTTATGAGCTGCATCCTGTAGTCTAATTTACCTCTGTTCAGGAGCAGTTATGTCCCTTGATATCTTAATGGAGTGTCCTGCGCGTGCCTGTACCCATCGTCAACACAGCGCAGGCCTCCAAGGGTGGTACAGGACTGCTCTAAAGGCAGGTGAAGACAGTGCTTCTCTGGGTTCCTCCCCAGCACCTTCGGGTGTTTCTTTTTCTTCCATACTTGGTTTAATAGAGAATGATATGTTTTTTTTATAGTTAAATGTTCATACAAGTCTGTTTTTCAATTTTCACACCCCTATGAATTATCTCCCTTCGGTCTCCTCTCTCTCTTCTCTCTCTCTCTCCTCTCTCTCTCTCTCTCTCTCTCTCTCTCTCTCTCTTTCTTTCTTTCCTCTCACCCAACTTCAAACATCTTACTTAGCAGTAAATCTTTTATTCCTGATTTGTATTTAACTCTGCAGGTTACTTTTACAGTTTACGTAATTATACATTTTGCAATATTATTGATCTTTTGAATGGTGCTATTGTTTTTGTTTTCTTCTTTTTTCTTTTTTATACTTAACTTTGAGCTTATCTTGGAGCATTCTGTTTTACAGTTGGAGTGTTTATTTAAGTGTTGTTATAATATTGCATATGTGATGGGGGTTTTTGTGGTGGTGATGTGTGCACCTCGGGGTGTGTGTTGTGTGTGTGTGGTGGTGTTGTTTTGTGTGTGTGTTGTTGTGTGGTGTGTGGTGTGTGTGTTTGTGTGTATGACACTGTTTTGGGGGTGTGTGTGTGTGATTCTGTATTGGTGTGGTGTGTGTGTGTAACTGGGGGGTGGGGGGTGGGGAGAGAGGGTGGTAGGATGTGTGTGTGCATGTGTTAATTTTTTATGTATATATATAGTGACACAAGATGGTAAATGAATTGAAAAGGGGAATGACTGAGCACGTGCAAAGAGTGGAATATTTTTAATGATATACTAGTTTATAAGTTGTTGCAATATGTGATTTTTGATAAGGCCCCACAAACAAATTTTCCTTGTATTCTAGAGGACAAATAAAATATCGTGTATCGTGTAAGAATCATTTCTGCACTTCGTGGCCCTGGATCAGACCGTCCATCCATTCCAGCACCACAACGGGGATGTTCAGACGAAGTACCATACAAACCCTACTAAAGAAGAGAAAAATGGTTTATTGCATTTATTCTAAATCGAAAGGGGTTTGGTGCTGCCTCCACCTTCATGACCCTCCTTTTGATATAGAAGAGAGGGCCCTTCCTGTGTTGTTGGGTTGGTGTACATAGTCCTTCCGTCTATGCAGAAACTCTTGATCACTCCTCCCTCACTGCTCAGACAGGACTCCTTGACCAAACTTTGGGGGCGTTTGCTGAACCCCTTACAGCTCAATTTGTCAGACACCCCCCTGAAAAAACAGTGTCTTTGAGCAAAGCGCCACGGGGCCGTCACCTTGTACTCAAGTTTGAAAAGGCCCGAGAGTTTTTTTTATCCAATTTTTGTCGTTCCAAGCAGCAGGGAAGAGGGGTCCAATCCTGTCCAGATAGTTTGCCGGAAACGAAGAGGTCCTGGTGAGCGTCACAAGCTTTAGAAGGGAACCAGTTTTGTAGTCTCGGTAGAACTGGCGTTTCAGCTCTGGTTAAACAGCTCTCTCCAACCCGTCCCACTCAGGGCCATGAAAAATGGAGTCAGTATCCATTTCACGGAGTTGAAAATAGGGGCGGGACGAACCTGTCGACACAGGGGAAATAGAAGTCAAAAACATCCCCCGTTAGGCGTACGATAGAAAGAAGCGATTGGTTGGGCAGATGCCATCGGGATCATAGCCTTTTCTCAGCTCTACTTCCATCAGTCGTCCATAGACTAGTCAGTTTCTTAAAAAGGGGGTCGTTGATCAGCTTGCATCATCATCCTTCTTAACGTAGGTGACATCCATGAGTACATCTGTGTTCCTTTCTTTTCAAAGCTGCCAACTACTCCCAATTTTCCCCAAAGTTCACCCCCGCGGACCGGGTTACTCTCTGAGCCCGGGGTGTTTTTTTCTAATTTCATCCATGGTCTTTCCTTTACGGGGGTTGACGCGACTCCACTGTCCAGCGACAGCGTGTCCAGGGAACGGACTCCTAAAATTTGGTAGGCCATCCTTGTTGGGCCCACCTGTCACCCGACGGAGTCCTCCCATGCCTTTCCTTGCGTTGCACTTGTGGGGGTTGAGGACGTTTTTTTTGTGGGACCCCTTTCCAGCCACTCTCCCGGGTTTTCTCCGGATTCCTTTTTTTTTCCCGGCTTGAAAGTTGCTTCCCTTGCATCGAGGGACAAGATTTTCCCAGGGGCATCCCCTGAAATAACCCCCACGGATACAAGGCGTTGGCATCATAGCTTCCAAACACGGACTGATTTTTCACCTGGGACCCGAGTCACCCCCCTTCTCGTGTACGTGTGAAAAATGGGATGGCCCTCCCGCCTTTTCCTGCACACAACTCGTGGAGATCTTTTGTTTTTGTCTTTGACCAAGAGAAATAACATCTGGAGAAGCCGTCTTGAAAGGACCTCAACGCAGTCCAGGGTCCGATGGCACCCTTTAGCGTGCCAACCCCCAGAAGGGCGTACAACGTGTTTGCTTTTCCGGGCCCCAGGAAGGGCATTCGTCAGGTTTTTTGTACCACACTAGGAAAACCCTCAGAGCGGCCCATGCCGTTCTCCCCCAAAAACTCGGGGCAGAAAACATAGTTTCCTCGCTGATAGACTCTTTTTTTCGGGGAGCTAAGAACGCCTCTCGTGGAGGAAAACAACGTCGCCCAGTTTGCCCCAGCTCATATGTACTCGTAGTTGAAGAACCCCTTTGCGTTCCGTACCCAAAGCCCCCAATATTTAAAAAAGGGGAGTTCCAGGAGCAATGAAACAGGTGATACCAAAATTCAACTTCTTGGCTGACGGGGGGGGGGGGGGGGGGGGGGGGGGGAGCACCATCCCCAAATTTTGACCAGGCCCCCCCCCCCCCCCCCCCCCCCCGTCTCAAGGTTTTTTCGGCTGTGTGACGAGACGAGACAGAAAAATACACATAAACACGACAGAGAGACAGAGGGACAGAGACACAACAGACAATAATGAAAAGGAAAAGGGAAAAGGGGAAGGAGAAGAAAAGCTGCATGGAGGGGGAACCCGACAAGGCTTTTCGATCTCCTAAAAACAAAAAAGAAGTTTTTTCTCCACCGCTACGATCACGAGTCGCCTCGACGAGCGAGGGACTGCTTGGACGCCTTCTTCGAGAGTTGCCCGGGTGGGCTTAAACAGTTCAACTACACCTTTATCTCAAAAAACCTTATTTTTTCCAGAGTGGGTCGTCAGTGAAAAAGAAAGTTGGCCCCCTTCAAATTTCTAGTGAAGAACAACCACCAGTACAAATGCTTCACACAAAAAGTTGAAATTCTTGGATATCACCGTTACACGCCCGGGATACCCATTCCCAAAATACTTGGCTGCTTTCGAGCATCGCGGGCTTTTTTGGTAAAACCCTTAAATTTTGCTAGGCAACTCCCTATGAAAACGCGAAAAACATCGCCAACACCGAGACTTTCATTATGTCACCGTGGATAAAGCCCCCAAACCGTCATGAAGGTCGGTTTCAAAAACTGACTGACAGGGGGCGGTGTTGTAGAAGTGAAAAAGACACACAAAAAAGACAACTGGCACCCCATCCAATTGGTTATTTGTCTACCAAAATGCCAATTGCGAATGTTGCAGTTTATTATATTGTTTGGGAAAATTTTTTCAACAATCAATTTTCAACTTTTTTGGGGATGGATACGGATTCGCTGTACATGGCACCCAATCGTCGAAGGTTTTTACCAAGTCGACGCCCTCCATGCGACACAGTTTTTTTGTTTACAAAAATCGGTGTTTTCCGATCAAGCTGTACTTCTTTTTTTTTGTATTTGTATATACGTTCCAACGTGATTGTGGTCTGATGACTGTTCTAATAGTCTTTTATTTTTTTCTTTTGTCAAGTGTGCTGTTTTTAACCCCTTTTTTGGGGGGAAAAATCCCCCCCCTCCTCGGGGTTTTTTGGGGTCCTTTGTTCTGAAGACGACTAAAGGTTAGAATTTCTTTTTCTTTTACTTTTGTCCGTTTTATACTCGAACGATCAGCAAACGGGGGGAAAAAATGTCATTTCAAATAAATCACGATGCCTGAGCAACAGTTTTTTCCTTTTTTTTTTTTTGGGACGCAAATACTTGATAAGCGTCCGATCGATTTTACATTTTGATGGGAAAAAAAAATCACTTTTTCATAAGTTGACAGATAGGGTATAAAACAGTGCATGCGCTTTTATCCCCTTTGGGCTTTAAAAGCGACCTCACATCGACTCACATGCAATCCCGCATCCCTGTCATTCATTCGCCCCCAAGGCGCTTAATAGCAATGTCAATCATCATGAACAGCTGGGAAGGGTGTACGGGTAAACTTTTGGGCCTTTCAAGGGGGGGTGACTGCTTTTTTTTTAGCAAAGTTTTGTGTGTTGTCACCCTGGAGACGGCCTAAACAAAACAAAACAAAAACAAACAAAGACCCTATAACCCCCCCAAACTCATTCTTTAACTATAATAAAACCCTCTAAAAAACAGTCATGATCAGCTGGTAAGGGGGTAGCGGTACACTTCGGGCCTTTCAAGGGAGCTGACTGCCTTTTTTTTTAGCATGTTTTTTGTGTTGTCGCCCTTGGGGACGGGCCCAAACAAACAAACAAAAAAAACCAAACCCGTCCGTCAATTTTTTTTAAAACCCCCTTGCACCTCCGATGCAAACATCGTGCATGCTTTGTCTCACCCTTAAGGGCTTTAATAGGACCTCACATGACTCCATGCCCACCGAGCATCCTCTGTCATATGATTCGTCCCTGGGATGTCGTGACCCGTCTCCTGCTCCACCTCCCGCTCCACTTTTTTGGGATGAGAATCCCTAACCCTACTACTTCCCCCCCTTGATCCCCCTGAAGGGGGCCCGGTGGACCGACCTGGATTCCCAATGCGACCTTTTTTACCCCTTGGGGTTTCTTCGTTTTGAGGCCTGGTAAAGAAAAAAACCCTCTGTGGGCCCCTTTGGGCCCAAAAACTGACCGGGAAACTGCAGCAAACAGCTCCCTTGCGGTGTGGCCTCCTCATTCTTTTTACACAGCCCCGCCATAAAACCTGTTTTTCATCAGCTACCGGCGCCTTTACCAATTCCCCTACACTGGGTGATACTGTTTATTTCTGGCAACGGCTCTCTCTCTCTCCTCTCCTCTCTCTCTCTCTCAGAAAGGGGCAGAGTAAAAAGCAGTATATGCTGCTAAATGGTACAAAAATGCTAATACCTTCCGTTTCTGTTTATCAATTAATGTCTTCTAATAACAGCGATACCATAAGGACTCTTTGTGTCTGTGTATCAGGCATTCAAGGCAACAGCAGTCGTTGTATCATACTTTTTTGTCATGAATGCGGTATGTGTGTAAATATACTCTCTTTAAATTTGTTAATATGATTGCTTGTACACAGCCCTTCTAATGGGACTATAGCCTTTACATTATAGTTATATTCGCGCTTCTCTCTCTCTCTCTCTCTCTCGCTCTCTCTCTCTCTCTCTCACAAAGTGACCAGGGATAGAGCGGACAGAGGCACTGGCACGGTTCTCATTGAACGCGTGTAAAGTAGACCATACCATGATGCGCATTCGTTCAGCAGGTTGGCATTACTGTGGTTTGGAACAGAAATCATATTTTCTTCTAAAATGCCTTTCTAAGATTTGGATTTCGTGCTCAGTGTACTAATTGCAATAGACATATTTGTCACCAATCGATAAAAGTACCGAAAACAAACGCAAAATGCTGTGTTTAGGACTGCCGTGAGGCTACGGTGGTGGTGTTAGCGTAGGGGGCCCACACACGTTGGTAGGGGTGTAGGTAACAGACACAGCTTGTGACCACCCACCTGTCAGCGCTGATCGCCACCACAGAAGTGATCATGACCACTGTGGCGCTGATGAGGTCAGTGACGGACAGGTTGATGAGCAACAGATTGGAGATCGAACTCCTGAGATGGTAGGACAGGAACACAGCCACGATGACGAAGGTGTTGCCCAGTACCGCCATAACGATGATCAGCACGATGAGGATGCTGAGGGTGATGTTGGTGGATGCTGTGCGAGGTTCCCACCCGGTGTTATTGGTCACTGTCATCCTCGTCTTCCCTCCAGGTTTCAGGGTGCGGAAAAGCGTTCATGACTGCTTGGAGACTGAGCCTGGGGTCTCTCTGAGCTGCTGGGGGTTGGCTTCGTTGTCAGCACGTTTTTTGTTTTCATTTCAACGACTGCAAAGACAAGGAAACGCAGAAAGGGAGAGGGATTGGAAGTCCAAGTGTACCGTAAAAAAAAACTGATCAAATGATACAGTGTTACGATGGTTTGTTTATCATAACTGTCAACAGCTTATCTGGTCATTTCATGACGAACTTCAGTTTTCCTAACAGGTCTGAACTGACTGTCCCAAGAAACTGACTGCTGATACGGTGGGTCTGCTTCAGCGGTGCTGCGCTCAAGCTGGTGATCTATGTTGTTATTATTATTATTATTATTATTATTATTATTATTAGTGTTGGGTTCCAATTATATATATATATAGTTTCGAAATATCGGTATATGACCAGGAGTTATATGTTAGTGAGTTTCCCTCCCTATTGGAGGGTGTCTCCCCCTTGGAGACTATAACCTTGCTGAAGGTTCATTGTGAGAAGTTTTTTTTTTTTTCCCCATTCACCCACTCAAGCACATACTGTTAGATTAGGAATAGAGTTTGTTTAGAACTTACCGCCAATGACATTGACAAACAAAGCACAAGACAAGACACGATGCATTTCAACCACTTGGGTCTTCTTCAGGCGAAAAAATAAATCACATTTAACATGTGGGACAGTACAAACAACGAAAAACGAAAAAAAGAATGAAAATGACTTATCCGTTCTTGGCCATGTGTTTGGTGGGCGGAAATGACATGCGGCCAGGGGGATTATGGGAGAGGAAACGGAGGGGGGGGGGTGCGTCAGGGGAGGTGTGTGTGTGTGATATGATAGGGTTGTGTGTC
>JAFLJL010014603.1:12500-15000 GCA_018398815.1 Conus ventricosus | reverse complement strand
AGTAGAAGATAAATTGTTCCATGCCGTTCCTCCAGAATATATGAAGCTAATTTGTAAGATTGTTACGGGGTCTAGGAAACGAAAGTTGTGAACATGTCCTATTTCATTATTTTCAAAGTTTCGGATAATTTTCTTTGGAGCTATTCCCTTAACTACTTTATACATGCATAAGCATTTATTGAAGAAGAGCCTGTCTTTGAATGGAGAATATCTAACTTTTTATAGTCATCACCTGTCAAGGAATTAGATTTTAATTGCACCAGCTTTATAGCTCTCTTATGTAAACGATTGATTTGTTTCAAATTTTGTTCACTAGAATTATCCCATAACGTAGACGCATAATCAATGAGAGATAAAATATGTGCATGAAAAAATAATTTCCTCGACTGGAGATTCAGAAAATGTTTATTTTTGATAATTGATAAATCCTTTTTAGAAAGACGTTTTCCAAGGTCAGTAATGTGGTCGTACCACGTTAAATCATTATCGATGATAGTCCCTAGTACTTTATGAGATGTTACCTCCTCAATCCTTTGCTCATTGACATATAGCGCTTTGAACGGGGACCTCATTTTCTGCCTTTTTTGCCGTGTAGTCACATACATACATTTCGTTTTATTTCCATTCAGGGACATGTGGTTCATTTCTGTCCATTTAATCAATCTGTCGATGTTGTTCTGAAGGTTATTTACTAGAATCATAGGATTATCACTGCTAAACTGTAATGAAGATGTCATCAGCAAACATTTCACAATCACAGTCTATGTATAAAGGCAAATCATTTATGTAAATAGAATAGGAGAGGTCCTAATACTGATCCCTGTGGGACACCAAATTCCAAATTGAGTAATTCTGACCGTCTGCTACAATTTCAACTAGTTGTTGACGATCAGTAAGAAAAGATCTAATGAAGTCAATGGCCTGGTTTGATAGCTTATAGTATGCAAGTTTTTTTATGAGAAGGAATGGTTTATAACATCAAAGCTTTAGCAAAGTCGACAAAAAGAATTCCAGTAAATACGTTATTATTTATATTTGATAGGCAATAATCAGTAAGCTGTAATAAGCGACGTATGGCAGGAGTGATTTTCTCTAAAGCCTGACTGATTTTCATGAATCAAATCATAATGCTTAAAGTGAGAACATAATTGTCTTTGAATATGTCTTTCAAGTGGTTTTGACAAAAAGGGTAATATTGAATAGGTCTATAGTTGACGGATTGGTGGAATCACCATTTTTGTACAAAGGTATGACTTTGGCTTGTTTAAATATAAGACGAAATTGTTTTTATCAATGCACAAGTTGTAAATATGGTGAGTGTATCAGCGATAGCAGATGATGCAATTTTCAGTATCCTTCCATCAATTCCATCTAAACTCTTGTTCCAGATTGTTTTAGACACATTAGCCCATTATACACACTTCATTTACTGAATTGACGGTATAGTGAAAGTTGAGGAGATGTTTTTAGAACAGCAATATTGTTTTAGTTCATGTAAATCATTTCGATTTGTATCATCATTTACAATTATGTCCTTAGCAACATTTGCAAAATGAAAGTTCAAATCTTCCGGTGAAATATCCTTATTGGATTCTTAACTTTAGAGTTCGATTTACCATTAGTTAAAAGATTAATTGCCTTCCAGATCGATTATGAATTCTGAGAAGAGAATAACAAATCTTGAAAATATTTTTTCTTCGTTTTTCGTTTCATGGAATTCACTTTGTTTCTTTGTTTTCTAAATTTTTCTTTGTCCTTTAACTTGAGTAAATGATCTCTTTTATGTATGTCATTGTCTATTTCCTTCGTCAACCACTATATAATTATATATGCCATCCACTGCCAGCTGTGTGGCAAGATCTACATAGGGGAAACGTCACGCACACTCGAAACACGCATCTCTGAACACCTGGCCGATATCCGCCACCACCGACCCAAACCCGTCGCCCTACACTTCAACCACACCCAACACAACATCGACCATGTCAAAGTCATGGCACTCTGGCAGTCACAGAGTGACAGCTTTGAACGCACAACTCAAGAATCCCATCTCATTGCCAAATGGGCACACTACACCCCCAAGGCATCAATATCCAACAATAACCAAACACACATACTCACCTCTTCCACACCAGTTGGCAAAATCCCCTACCAACACACACACATACACACACACATACACACACACTTACATACACCACCACCACATCCCCTTCACTCACTTCATACAGTAGTTACAGCAACCCTCCATCTATTTAATCTTAGTTTTGTATTATCCTTCCCCTTAAATCCCCCCCCCCCACCCACCCCCCCTTTTTTTTTTCCATTATTATCAATCCACCATTACCACAACCATCCCAATAAACTGGACACACAACCCTATCATATCACACCACACACACCTCCCCTGACGCAACCCCCCCCCCCCCCCCCCTCCGTTTCCTCTCCCATAATCCCCCTGGCCGCATGTCATTTCCGCCCACCAAACACATGGCCAAGA
>JAFLJL010014603.1:0-7500 GCA_018398815.1 Conus ventricosus | reverse complement strand
GCTGCTTCTGTTTGTTCTTATTTCATCACCGTTGTTGTCGCTGTTGTATTCCTGCTGCTGCTGTTGTTGTTGTTGTTGTTATACTTTTCGCTATCACCATCATTGTTGTCGCCGGTGATGTTCTCCACTGTGTTGCTGCAGCAGCTGATGTTGTTATTCCTGCTGTAGTGGCTCTGCTTACGCTGTGGTTGCTGCTGCTGCTGCTTCACTGAAGTCATTTTTGATGTTGCTGTTGCTGCGTTTTTTATCGCTGTTGCCTTCGTTGCTGCTGCTGCTGCTGCTATTGTTATTGCCATTTTTGGTAGTATCGATGTTGCCTTGTTGTTCATGCTGCTGTTGGTTCAACACAGCTGCTGTTGTCCTAATCGTGCTGGTATTGCTCTGAGCGTTCCAAATCGGAGTCCCGTCTGGGTAGCAAAGACTTCGTTAGCGCTGTTCAGACTGATATGCATATATATATATATATATATATATATATATATATATATATATATATATATATATATATTGTTAAAAAGTAAGAAGCAAAAGAAAATCATGAAAGAGCAAAACAAGCTACATTTTCTTGTGAAAAGTAGAAAATATAAAAAGATATCCTCTAAGACACAAGTGTTGAGGGTCAGTTCTTGGAATGAATCCGCAAGGGACTAAAATGCTTGCTGAAGGCTCATTTTGAGAAGCATTTATTTTATTTTTCCCCATTCACCCACTCAAGCACATACTGTTAGTTAAGCAGATCATCTACCACTGCAGATATGAATGCGTATCTCCCCCTATTTCTTCAATCTAAGACATAAGAGCAAGCTTTGTTTATAATTCAATGTTTCTTGCAGTCATTGCAACACCAAGCTGCTCTGTAAGTTGCTGGAACGGTGCTCGGTACTTATCGTTGGAATTTATTAGTTTCTGTATCTTAGTCCTTGCGGATTCATTCCAAGAACTGACCCTCAACACTTGTGTCTTAGAGGATATCTTTTTATATTTTCTACTTTTCACAAGAAAATGTAGCTTGTTTTGCTCTTTCATGATTTTCTTTTGCTTCTTAGATGGCACCTTGGTTGGTTTTTTGTAAACTCAACAAACATACTACGGTATTGCACACCAGCCTTTTCTGGGATTGCATTCTTCTTAAAACTGAAAAGGCAGAGGAGTCAAATTACCACTTTCCGCGGTCACTGAGGAGAAACCACCAAGTTTCGAAATATCGGTATATGACCAGGAGTTTATATGTTAGTGAGTTTCCCTCCCTATTGGAGGATGTCTCCCCTTGGAGACTATAAGCTTGCTGAAGGCTCATTTTGAGAAGCATTTATTTTATTTTTCCCTATTCACCCACTCAAGCACATACTGGTAGTTAGGCAGAATCATCTACCACTGCAGATATGAATGCGTATCTCCCCCTATTTCTTCAATCTAAGACATAAGAGCAAGCTTTGTTTATAATTCAATGTTTCTTGCAGTCATTGCAACACCAAGCTGCTCTGTAATGTGCTGGAACGGTGCTCGGTACTTATCGTTGGAATTTATTATTTCTTGTATATATATATATATATATATATATATATGTTCGTTACGACAGCATGTCCAAATTTCTGAATGAGTGCATCAATCGCAAAATAATACCTAAAGGAATGATGTTAAGGTTTGCAAAAGACGCCTTGCCCAAGTCAGAATACCTTGTACACACCATCAACAACACCATCCGCACCGCTAATGTAAACATTCTGCACGATATTAGAAATACCTACCAAGAATCCTTTCACAAGTAGAGTCTGACTTCCAGCGGTCAATGTACGAAATTTTCCAAACTACAAACTACAGTGAATTTGAGCACATCTACAAAAAACAACAAACTCGTCGGTCAACACTTCAAAAAGAATATCTCAAAAAGAAGAAAAAGAAACTCGAGAAGATCTCACAGAATGTACAAGTGCAGGACATAACAGTGACCAAACGCAAATGTAGAAGATTCAAACGCAGACAGACTCTAACCAACACACAGGATAACTGCTTGAACCCAGAATCGCCTCCAAATGGGTAATAAATTTGTCAAATCATGATCTGACACCACACAAAATGAAGTATTAGCCTTAGGACCCAAATTCTGCCCAACCCTCGAACGGCTGAACCACAACCAACTAAAATAGACGTCAGGGAAGGTGTGCCGGAAAGTTAGACTCGGAGAGCTCTTTGCAGATGAAGAAGACAGTCCTGTACCCAAATTTTATAAGAAGACGGATACCAGCCACCCTCGGAAGAGACAGAGCTCTGGATACGTACTGTGCCACCCTAGAAAACCTGACTGACACATACCAACAGTTCTGGACACCAGAGGGACAACCTGAGGCAAAATCTACGAGCAGCCCTACAACAGCTACGGCAGCTAGTCCTCAGCAGGAACATCAGAATCAGCAGAGCTACAAAGGGGTGCTGTTGTTGTCCAGGACACCGAAAACTACATCACTGAGGCCAAAAGACTACTAAACAACCAGTTGCATTACAAGCAGCTCCCAAATGATCCTACCATCCAAATAGCAGAGATTTCAAACGAGTTGGTAGAACATCTCCACAGCGACGGCCACATTGATGACAACACCAAGCAATGGGCGCTAGTGGAGCTAAAGGCATGTAGGACTCATCAGTTCTACCACTTGCCAAAAATACACAAGACTCTGCAGAATCCTCCAGGTCGCCCAATCGTGTCGGAGTAAATGGGCCCAACTGAAAATCTCTCAAAACTGGTTGACTTCTGGCTTCAGGATATCGTAACCACCCTCCCAAGTCACTCAAAGACACAACTCATATGTTAAAAACGCTACGTGACTGGAATACGGCTCATGGGCCTTTCAACAGTGGCACCTTGCTCGTTACCATTGATGTTGTTGGCCCTCTATACGAACATCCCACATGGAGACATGGAAACCGCCATCAGGTACTTTTTACAGTCCCATCTGCAGACAAAGACACCCCCAATTGAGAGAGTCCTTGTGAGACACATTTATTACAAAACAACGTGTTCCACTTTGAGGACATCACTACAAACAAGAATTCGGGACAGCAATGGGAACCCCTATGGCCCCCACCGTGGCAAACATCTTCATGGGATGGTTAGGGACAGCCTGCTCACTCAGAGCCCCATCATCGTCGACAGCTGCTTCTGGAAACGGTTCATAGATGACATTTTTCTATTGTGGACCAAAACTCAGGAGGAACTTGATCAGTTCATTGAATTCATCAACACTTTCCATCCCACTGTCAAGTTCACCTATCAGTCATCACCTGTCTCCATCCCCTTCCTGGACATCAACATCATTCTCAAGGAAGGCTTCCTCCATACAGATCTTTTCTCAAAACCAACAGACGCCCATGCATACCTACATGCTTCCTCTTGTCATCCCAAGGTATGCAAAAACAACATACCATTCAGCCAGATGCTACGCGCTCGCAGGTTATGCTCGACAGACGAAGCCTCACCCTTCGCTGCCAAGAGATCGCCAAGCACTTTCAACGTAGAGGGTACAGTACCTACACCATCCAGAAAGCCATGGAAAGAGTCAGCAGCATCCCACGTAATGAGACCCTCGAATACAGGCCCCAAACTCCCAAGAAGAGGGTCCCATTCATCATCACTCACAACCCTGCCAACCCTCCTCTGCGTCAGTGGCTGCAACAACAGCAACCAGCTTTACATGAAAGCAACAAGATGAAAACAAGCCATGCCAGAGCTCCCCATAGTAGAGAAAAAAATTCAAATAGTCTACGAAACATCCTGATGCCTTCCATGCTTCCTCCACAAGAAACCATCCACTGACAACCCTGGAAGCCACAGATGTATTCGAAAACGCTGTGTCATCTGTAAGGAGCATGTAGTAGAGACACGTCAGTTCACCAGTGATGTTAGTTGCGAGACATTCACCATTCGCCATGAGATGTCCTGCAGCACAAGAAACATCGTGTACCTGCTCTACTGCACCAAATGCAAGGGAGCTCAATACGTAGGAGAAACACGCAACTCGCTCCAAACAACGCTTTTACTTACATAGGTCACACATCCAGAACAATACAGGCACCCCACGTCACCATCATTTCAACATGAAACCAAACCACTCACTTCAAGACATGCGTTGTATCCAATTGAAAAACAGTACATAGACAGTGACATTCATAGAGACCTCAGGAAAAATTCTGGATTCGTAAACTACAAAAAAAAGCCCCCACAAGGCCTGAACACACATGACTAACTATTAGTGACACGCACCGATTCCCTTGCATTTGATAGTGACGCAGTTGTTCCCTCTGGTACAACTAACAAAGTGAAAACCTGAGAAGAGAGAGAGAGAGAGAGAGAGAGAGAGAGAAGAGAGAGAAGAGAGAAAAGGAGAGAGAGAGAGAAAAGGGGAGAGATAGGGATAGGATGATTTATTCAAATATAGGCCACGGCCCCTTATGAAGGGGTGGATTAAACATGTACAAAAAGTGATAACATAAACATATCAGAAAAAAGGAATGAAAAACAGTACTTAATCAAGAACAGCTAAGTTCCGGCGTTTATAAGCTTTATATAAGTACAATGCAAGCTTTTTTACAACATTTTCTTTTGTGCAAGATATGATAAGATGAGTCTAAAAAGGATGGTTGCCCGATAAAACTAGGAGGGATGAATTCATCTCTAAGATCACTCAAGGGCAGTACACTGCATACAAAATAAAACTTCATTTTCACACGCGTTTTTGCATAAGGGCAGGTAAGATCAGAATTGGAATGTTGCCTGTTAACGAAAATGATAAATTTTAAGATATCCGATTTTCCAAATCTAAACCTTGTCACTATAAATTTCAGATGTCTGTCCTTTTTTCATTGACAAGTAAGTCGGAATACAGTGTGAGGGATTTATATTGTCTATACAAATCAAATCTAGTACTATCATTCATGGGGGAATTCCATTCTTGCCATCTGATAATCAACCAGCCTGGTACGGAGCGTTCGAATAAAGGTCGGTTCATCTCCTACCCTGATTAAACCAGCAAACCGAAACCCAGTTTTTGTATTTCAATTCTCATTTTTGTGGCCCAGTTTATTTTTCCCCGGGCATCTAGTATTACACAGCATGTTGTAAGCTTTCTTCGGTAATCTACAATCATTCATTTGTAACAGTTTTAACCAGTACCTAACACATCTAACTGTGGAATTCAGGTATATTGGGTATCTGTTAGTTTCCCCGAAAACCAAATCATTGGACGTTTGTATTGAAACACCAAGAAACCTCTTCAGGGCAAATAAAGGGACTTTCTCACAATCGACGCAGTTTTATCCAAACCCCAAATTTCAGCACCGTATTGAACAATGGTTTTTATTTGGGAGTCAAATAATTCACAAAACTTCGAATGATTTGATTTCCCAAACAGTAGTTTTCCTCATTATACACAAAACAGCGTGCTTTGCTTTACTTGCAAGATCTTTACAAGCAAAGTTAAAGCTTAATGGGGGTTGAAAAATAGATTCCAAAAATATTTGTATACATTACGACTGGCATATTTAAATCCGTTAAAATTTCCAGTGTTTCTTGCCCCCAGATACCACCCTTCAAATACAATTATATTACTCTTCTGCATTTTTAAACTTTGAGTTGTAGAGAAGCAGCAGCGCGCCCTAAATTATTCACTGTTTTTTGTAGACCAATAACTGTTTCAGTTTAACAAAACAACATCGTCTGCTAAAGAAATAAACAGTTCTAAAAGGCCCATCCGTAAATTGGGCTCCATGTCTACCATTATTTATAACTTCAGATGTTAATTCGTTAAAAACAAAGAAAAAAAGAATGGGACTACATACGCCCACCTTTTTTAACACCACTAGTACACATAATATAATCTGTCAATTTCCCTCCACTTCTTACTCTAGATTTTACCAATTATACATACTTACTATACATTTAAATAAATTTACCATGAATACCATTTTTTAACAGAATGGGCCATAAAATCTTCTATTAATAGAATCGAAAGCTTTTTCAAAATCAATGAAAGCAACATATAGTTTACAAATTGAAAGAGATTCTTTGAATAAACCCCCATCAGGGTAAACATATGATCAACAGTAAATAATTACGTTAAATCCAGTTTGGGTATTCTCCCGTAAGATTATTTCCTCTACCCATTCCTGTAACCTACGGTTAATGATAGTGCTATACAACTTACTAAAGCATCACAAAGAAAAATGCCTCGGTAGTTATTGGGATTGTTTGCATTTCCTTTCTTGTACGGGGGTATAAAAAATGTTCTGACCAATTCCGGGATAAATTCCTTTATGAAATAGAGAGTAAAAACGTTACTAGAAAATCAAAATAGGATCAGATTACTACAGTATTTCAAGAACTCTCCAACAATCCCATCCGGTCCAGCAGCTTTAATGGTGTTTGATTTCCTCATGGCAACAAAACTTCTTCTTTGAAATTTTGGCGATTAAAATACATTTCAGTTTTCTTCATTGTGTTCACATCGTAATATACCATCAACAATTGTGTTATTAGTCAGTAGTGTTTTAAAATGGTCGAACCCAAAGGGTATTATATACTGATTTGAGTTGATTTTTGTTTTAAAGAAATCTTTTCACAGTGTCCCAAAACTGTTTTTTGACTATTTACAGATGATAATAATTCCGACATTAATTTTTCATTAAACTGTTTCCTCTTTCTCTTTTGTAAATGCTTATATTCACGTCTTCCCTTTACAATACTCGTGACGATCTTCAGCGTCATGCGAACGCAGCGATTTATTCAGCAATCCCGAACATGTATTTACAGGCTCTGCACTCGCATCAACCAGTCTTTGGGTTCTGTCACTTTTGTACATCTTACTTGTTTTTTCATGCATCCCCAGCTTCCCTTATACATATGTTAAAGTGAACAGTCTTCGTTAATGTCAAAATCAATTAAGCTGATTGCAAATGCCATTTTATCCTGTAAAATGTTTGACGTTATATTATCACAGAATACACCTATATAATCATCATTCCACACAATATTTTTCCATGATAAAGCTATTCGTTCTAAACTAGTATTTGGGTTTAAAGAGAGAGAGAAGAAAAGAAGGAGAAAGAGAGAGGGGGGGCTGTTAGTATATTGGTGGGGTGGGGAGTGACAAAATAATAACAACAGGGTGGTGTGTCAGACTTTGCATCACTTGGTGATGACATTACTGTCATGACGCAAGTTTTCTTTAAGCATCGACCTGATGATGTCACTCCCACTTTGACGTGACTACACAGTCTGTCGTCCTTGAAAAAGAGCAGCCGCTCGAAATATTGGATTATTGTTTACATTGCTTGTTTTCCTTTTACTTCAATTGTCTCTCTCTCTCTCTCTCCTCTCTCTCCTCTATATATATATATTATATATATAAAAATAGAGAGAGAGAGAGAGAGAAGAGAGAGAGAGAGAGAAGAGAGTTATTATATATATATATATATTGAAGGACATAACATTCCATGAAACACAGGATC